>BRDA01005892.1:48435-71289 GCA_036984385.1 Crenuchus spilurus | reverse complement strand
GGTAGAAGATCTCCAGCATCTTGCTGCACACGTTAAAGGACCTGAGCTTCCTCAGAAAATAGAGTCTGCTCATTCCCTTCTTGTACACAGCCTCTTAAATGGAGAGGTTTGAGCACTAGGACCAAGTGGAAAATGGCTGCTCAAGCTGAAGTCTGTTTCCCTTTAGACTGCTCACAAGCTCTTTGATAGGCTCTGCCACTTCTTACTAACATGTGATTGGCAATGTCTGCTGTCACTCTATCTGGTTGTAAAGGAGTCCGTGTCTGTACACCTGCCAAGTTGTTAAGATGTTGGATATTTGAATCTATGTCTGTGTTTGGAAGCTTTGGATGAGTTGATTATGTTGAAATATTAATAGTTAACCGTTCTGTGGCCTTTGGGTCAAATTGACCTGTGCTAACTGCTTATTTAAAAAAAAAATATATATATATATAAAGGTATAATGTTATATAACATAGATAACGATGTAAATACATTCCAAAAATAAGTGTAAAATTGGTGGTAATGAGTTGGAGTGAAGTTGACTAACAAGGTGAAACACAGAATTGGATGATAATTTTGTTACATGCCTTTAACAGTTTAATAATAATTTATTAATATTGTATACATGATTAATATGAATAATAATTGTATTATTTTATTATCAATAATAATGATTAAAAGTTATTATTAGTATATTATTAATATTAAATAGTAATTATTAATACAATATTTTTGTCCAAATGTGTTTTTTTTTTATGGAAAGAACTGTGACAGTTGTGTTAATGCTTACTAGCATCCCCAGTTGTCTCCAACTTGAGACTAAAGAAGCAAAATTTGGATTCCAAACATGTCTTGACTGATGATCTACATCAGGCGTAAGTGGAAGATTGTCTAAATATGTTTTTTGGAGTGAAACATTCCTTTTAAACTTGGTTCTTGTTGGTTAAAAGAGTAGCTTGGACTTTTTTCTGAATCTTAACCATGGATTGTTTCTCTGGACCACAGAGATGTTTCATGTAGATGCCAAAATGCCAGTCCCTGCCGCAGTGGGTCTGCTGGTGCAGATGGGGGGTGAGATAATTAGGGGTAATTTTCTCTGTTTCATTACTGAGATATGAGGATAAACACTGACTCCTAATGAGGAAAATCCAGCGTGACTGAGAAAAATTGGAGTAGCTCTGTCTCCATAAGGGAAGAGGAGCTTCTAGACTGTTCCAGAAGGACCACAGGGCACATCCCACATGGCTGCTTGTCATATCCAAACACTCATGTCACTACTGCTGTGTTGAGCCTGAGAGGTTTGAGCTGAGGGAATCGTTCAGGTTGAGTCATGGCCAGTGTCCAGAAGTAGATTTCGACTGTGGGTATAACAATATGTGGATTTTGCAACAGGGGTGTCAAACTCCAGTCCAGGTGGGCTGGTCCCCAGCAGAGTTTTATGATCTCTGTGCGTTAGTGAAAAATGTTATTGGCTAGCATGCTTGCCCACACACCTCCGCATTTAACCCATCCATGCAGAGAAACATGCTAATGAACACAATAGGGGGGCAGTGAGAATATGTGCCCAAAGTGGTGGGCATATCTTTCTCAATCTTGGTCAGGGTCCCCATATCCTTTCATTGGGTGCTAGCATTACACTAATTTGACAGGGTTCTTTAAGGTACCAGCCTTTTTTCCTTTAATGATTTAAGTACAATTGATGATTATTACAAATGATTATTGTACAATTAAGTACAATTTAACCATACAAACTGTTTGGGTTCCTCAATTGTAAGAGTTTGGAAGGAGGTTCGGAGGTTCCAAGAAGCTAAACAGGCTAGAGAACCAAAAGGTTCACTTGAAGAGTGTACTATGCATCTTCTTCACTATTACACACCTTTGCTGGGTTCATGTTTGTGTGTGTACGTGTTATAATTTAAAGCAGCTTTTAAGCTTAATTTGACCAGCTTCGATGTTCTCCCGAGTGAACCGGCAGTGCTGCAGCGCACCCATAACCCCAATTACTGCTCCTCATTTGCATGCTGTTCTGCAATGCACTACACATCCAGACTTGGTGTGTTTGAGTAGGTGGACTCTCCACTTATTTCCTGCTTGCTGACCCTTCCTACACCCCAATGCCCTCTCAATTCCTCACAGCACTTCTGTTCCAGCAGGTTAATCAACAACAATGGCTGCATGCTGGGGCTTTCATTGCCCCAGCGTTTAATCCCGTAGCTGTCTATGAGATAAACACAGGATTTTCCACGAGATCCTCACTTAATTTGGGCAGATTATCTTCCCTGGGTAATATCCCCTGGGTATCCTGTCACTATGTGGCTTAAAATGTCTGCACCTTTTGAAAATAAAGGAGTTTAATGTGATACATAAAACATACCATTCACGCCGTGGTCCATACACTGAAACTAAGCTTAAGTACAAGTCTTAGGCACCGAAACATGTTATTTAAAGCCATTTGTGTTGACAATAAGTGTGGCTTTGCTTCTATAAAACACCATGAAAATAGAAAAATGCCTGTAGATAAATGATCTTCTAAGCAAAGTTGGGTTCCAGATGTTTTAGTAGATGCTTCACATCCATCGCATGGATTTGTTATTATGTTCATTACACGTAAAGTGATATTTCAAGCCCTTTCATGGTTTAATGTGGATCAGTTTCGGCTTATAGCTCATAAAAATCAGAATGTCAAATTATCTGAATATTTCATTTCACGTTTGAGTAAACTACTATTCAAACTGTCACCATTAAAAGAGGAAAAGGCTTGAAATATGTCACTTCATGTGTAATGAATGTAAAACACCTTTTATACCTTTTTGAATTAAGTTATGAACAAATGAACTTTTTCATAATATTCTAATTTTTGGAGATGCACCACTCTATACCACTCAACAAAGTCGTTGTTGCCCTCTGGCATCAATTGCTCATGGGACACCACTGTTATGCCACTGGAAGTCCATTCTCAGTACACCTTCAGCATGTTGGCTCTAGAACAGACTCCAGTCCTGGAGGGCCAGATTCCTGCACAGTTTGGTGATTGCCTGGCTCTGACTACAGTTAAACCTGATCATTACCTGCTGAGCTGAATCAGGTGTGTTTGATCAGGAACATCACCAAACTGTGCAGGAATCCTCCAGGACTGGAGTTGGACACCCCTGCTCTAGAACATCCCACAAACTTACAGGTTTTTGAGACACTACCACCACCATACTTTACAGGTACCCTATTATCATTTCTGGACATCAATCAAATCATGTCCCTTGTACATGATGATCTGCTACAACTGACTGGAGTGCTCAGTTATGTATACACACAGTAAAGGCTGTCATGTGACATCTGTGACATCCTGGGCCTACACAGTTTGGTGATCTTTGTCAAACCCACCATCGGCAGGTACTGACCAGGTTTAATTGTACTCTCAGATAAGAAAAATCACCAAACTGTGCTGGATACAAACTCCAGGACTGGAGTTTGACACCCCTGGGCTGGAATAAGGCCTTGATCTGCTAGCTTTTGTTCACCATATGTGCATTTAAAGCATTCCTCAGGAACAAGACGAGAAATTCGCAGTTTTCCCTTCTTTGCAAGTGCTGACTGTGGATGGGTGATACTGTCACATATGCAGAGTGGGCGGCATAAACAAACTCATTTTCATCTTTTCTCATGGCGGTGGCAGGCGCCCGGGGCGAACGATGCAAATGCAGCAGTGGCTCTGTGTGTGTTTGCCCACAGCACTTTACCAGGACAGAGCGAGAAGCCCTGATAGCTGCATGGTGTGGCAGCTTCTCCTCTGTCATCATTAACAGCTCAGATGCGTAGCATGGCACTTAGAGCTTCAGTGACTCAACCAAACATACAAACATGGCTAACAATCAGACATAACATTTCGAATATGGCTAATATTAGCCAGCAGCCAGAGCACATGTACAGCATGCAAATTTACTGAAGATTAGCAGGTCTGGGTTTGGTTGGTACTTGGATGGGAGACCTCAAAGGAAAAGCATGCTGGAAGTGATGGTGGTGAATCAACAAGAGTTGCTGTTTTTGTTTTCTGTGTGGATCCCAATGACCCAGTGCAGTGCAGTGATGGGGACAGTAATGTATAAATGGTGTCTTTCAAACAAGACTGAAAGGTCCTTAGAAAACACTCCCTAAAAGAGTAAAGCTGTTACCCTGATGTAATGGCTAAATGTCCCACACCAAAAGGTTAATGTTTAGTCCTATTCTATTGGCAATACTTCTTTAGCAAGCTGTGTGTGCACTTGTACTCTAAGCTTAATGTTGTTGAATGCATTTATTAGAAGGGGTATCCACAAACAGTTGGATACCTCAACCCCTTCATTCGTCTGTAGTTGAGGTTGCCATAATTCCTCTAGTTTGGGATTTTGACCACTGCTGGTAGACCCATATGACCATACCCCTGAAAATTCAGCTACTTCCTTCACACTTTGGCCTTTGGAGCCAAAATACAATCACTCCTTTATCATTAACATCTGCTTCTGTCCCATTTTCCAAACATTCTGCAATGTATACCTTCTTATATATAAAGACAAGTAAAAAAAAGTCTGTACTAGGTCGACGTCTCCATAATTACTGCTGTGCAAGATTGAATGTGTTATGTCTGTCCATTTTTGACTGCAGCACAGCAAAAATGGCCGCCGCACTTATGATTTGCACAAAAGAAGAACAGCATGCAGTGATTTGTTTCAGATGTGTTTGGATATCAAACTAAATTTGCAGCGATACTCATAAATGACATGGATTCATCACCATCAGATGGAAAATTTATGAGTTTATTGGGTCCTGAAAGAAGCCATAAGAAGACAGAGATTCATGTCTAATGAAGAAATGTGGACAACAGTGCATTTGTGACTCACAGCTCAGCCAAAAACATGTTTTAAGCCTCTGGAGTCTACACTCCCGCTGGTGGGATAAAACTGAAGCTCTGCAAAAACACTTATGTAACTGTGAGATTTTATCCTAGAAACAAAACTAAACAGGTCTACTTTTCAAATATTTATAGGTTGAATTTAAATATGTTTTTAGATTTTTGTGACAGGAGCTTAAAGAAGCAGAGACACATTTTTGACCTTGACTCAGAGAGCGGCGCTTTTTCCCACCATTTGATGCAATCTGCCATTAATATGATAATGACATGGTAATTCTGGACATTCCTTTGGCGGATTAGTGACCCAGGATGGTGTGCAAATATGCATTTGGTCTCTAGAAACAAAGGTGCTCACTTTAGCACTCACCTTAACAAAGATTTCTCACCTTTCACCTCACACCTATTCCATGAATATTCAATAAAGGAACCACTGAATGAGTGAAACAGAGTGTCACCTCACATTAGTTAAGCTTTAGAAATAAAACCACATACAATTTCTAAAACCTGTAATGACCAGTGTGTAGCCAACACCTCTGTTTATTCAGTTCTGAGCTCAAAAATGTTTGCTAAAAATGTTTAGAGTGGTTTTTTTTTCACAATATATCATCACATCTGAAAATAGGTTTTTGGAAAGTCTAAGGTTTGAGCAGATTTAATCAAAATATAGATTTATGGCATTCTTACTGTTTTGACACTGTTGCTGAGTTTGTCCTGAACAAAAGCCTGTGTATCACTTTGGAAAAAATAATTTTAGATGGGTGTGATTTCTAAAAAAGTTAATGCATGTCAGACTACATCAGAGTGTCTGAAACCTTGAATATGAAAGCTTGTTGAAGTGTATTAAAAAGCAGGATTACACACATTATGTGTGTAAAATGACATACAGTGGTAACCCTACTTACGAGCATCCCTACTAATGAGTATTCCAGGTAACGAGTCGAGATCTCGGAATGTTTTTTGTTCCAGGTAACGAGTAAAATTCCAAGTAACGAGTAGCCTAAATTAGTTCAAGTATGCCAACCGTTGGGGCGCGGCGGTCGTAGCATCCCCTAGATGCTAGCATAGAAGAAGAGGTCAGTCATTACCTTTGACCACTGTCCAGTGAAAGTGAAAGTGCTAGTGAAAGTGCCGCTAAGGTAGCAAAAGGTAGTGAACAAGAAAGTTAGATACATTTTACTTTTACTTTTTATTAAAAAAAAAACCCATATAAACACATTATATAGCATATTAAAGTATACTGTATATTGGCATGCTGACACAGATTAATCAGTTTTACATGTATTCTTATGGGGAAAATGCATCCAGCTAACGAGCAAACCAGGTAACGAGCTTGGCTCCTGCACATATTAAACTTGTAAGTAGGGTTACCACTGTATTTGTCTTTTTGTCTGGTTCTACAGTCTACATTGTCAGAATGTTCTTGTGCCTGCTGGGATTGTGGTCATTACATATGGTTTGGAGTAACCATTTCAGAAGTCCCGGTTAGCTAACATTCTGAATTCTATTATCCAGTTGAGGAGAGGTGGTGAAAATAAGACAGTCACCTTCAGGTCCACCCAAAGCCATGAGGTATGAAAAACACCGAATGTCAGAATGGACGATACCAGAGCCAGTGACCTTTTACTCTTAAGAAGAGCAGAGAAAAAACATCAAACGCAACCATGCAATCCCCCAGACAGCTCTCTCTCTCTCAACATGAGTCAATACATTTAAAAGCATCTCCCACCACCCAGAGCTGTTCCTGCCTTCCACTCTTTGCTGCCTCATCGCTGTCTTAATGTTGCAGGCAGGCTTGTACAATGACACGTTTTGCACTTTGCATTGCCTGTCATGAATTTGCATTTTGTGCATGTCTATGAATTATGAATTGGAAACAGCGCTGTCTAAATGGATGTGTTTAGCATGACTGAAGATGCACCTCACAGGAGGAGCCATATGGGACTAAAGCAATGGAAGTAAGCATTATATGGCTTCCTATGTGATTGTGTGTTGAAGTTAATTAACAATCTGCCATAAAACAACAGCAGGAATGAACATAACTATGGATCATAATTTATCACAGTTATATGACCAGAAATCAGCCAATTCCAAATTTAAAGGCAATGTTTTGTTAAAAAATGACTGTAAAAGATCAATTTGTGTTCATAATTTAATTAAAAAGATTATATTTTAATATATTTGTATATTCACTACACCTAAATAGACATATTTCAAGCTTTTTGTTTTGTTTTAATGATGATCAGTATAACTTAACTTATAAAAAAAGAAACTGAGAATCTCAAATGATTAGACTATTTAATTTGTAGTTTTACTACTAAATAAGTCACTTTTCATTCAGTATCAACATTAAAAGAAAAAAAACTGTAATTTTATGTGTAATGAATATAAAATTTGATGGTTTACCTTTTTGAATTAAATTAAATTATGAGCACAAATATTAATGATATTCTCATTTTTGCGCAACTAATATAAAGCTCCACATACACCATTTACATTGACACCATTTAGTGGACCTATTCAGAGTGACGTACAAGTGGCATTTTTATGCGAATGTAGCATTTGGAGTCTAGTCTAAGGACTCTTATTGATGTAGTGTTGACTGCTTAACCGACTTTTTATGACATAAAATATGAATGAAACAAATGAAACCCTTTTCCATCGTGTTTTATGCTTTTTGACTTTACATATTTTTATCCAGCATCTCACACACCATCTCCTATATCTCAGACCGTCTTCATGCACCATTATAATGAGATAATTGATGTTTTTCACGTAGTCTTAATGATGTGACTGATTGGTGTATTGTTAAAATATATATTTATAAAATCAGTTTTACCTTCACTGCAGTATAGCCGAAAAAAGATGTGGATGTGTGTACATCAGATAAATGCCAGTATACATTATTTCATGTAATGCTACGTCCAAAGTGCTCCACCTTTTTGAATATTTATTCTGCTGGGTTAGAAATGTCCACAATCTGGTGTTCTTTTCTTTGGGATGAGTTGATGATGTGTTTAGTAAGCGATAGGGTCACTCACTAGGCCTCCACAGGCTCTCTTAACTGCCGAGTGTGGATTTGTGTCAGGTGCCAGAGTCCCACAGAGCAGGGCGAGTAGAAGTAGCTAAATGTGGAGGACAGGGACATGAGCGGTGGCCAGATTTGACAAAGCAATGGGTCATCATCCGCAAACAATGAGCATATCACAGCAAGACGTGCCATCTGTTTCTGGGAGAGGAGAGGAGCCTGGCCTGTCGCTGTCTGCTTTTAGTACAGACGAGTCATGTTGGGGACTAAAATTCCAGCCCAAATTTGGAAAAATGGTAGAGTCAGGCACATCTAGACCGTAATTTCAGCTACTGTTGCTGTGCAATAGATTCAAAACTCCAAAAAAGTAGAATCATAGCATATTACAAAACATATTTTAAGCCTGATACTTAAAATACTTCTGATGTTGTCTCTGGTTCAGGAGTGTTGATATTAGGAATGTGGCAGTTGTAGCTCTGAGATACACAGTATTTATACTGATTATAGTCATTTACTCAAACTCACATATTTAGCCACACTGATAAACATGAAAACAAAAGTCTTATTAAAATAATATTAAATATTATTATAATCAGACCATCAGTCCATCCTCTTCTGCATGTAACCTTGGTGTACTATTTGACCCATGTCTCACATTAAATCTCTGACTACGTCTGCATGTTTCCATCTTTGCTGCATAGCTAGACCTCCCAAGTTCCTGAGACAATTTAAGGTTTAGGATTTCTATGAGCTGTAAGCCAAACTGGTCAGCATTACAACAAAACAAAAAAGGCTTGAAATATGTCAATTTATAAAGATGAGTTTACCTTTTAGAAATAAATTATAAACAAAAATGAACCTTTACACCATATTCTAACTTTGATTAAGTGTTCCACCACTAAGCTGGAGGTCATTGAAGTTTGTTTAGGGTTCTTCTTTCTTGAAGTGTGTATTAGCATGTGATTCACTTCAGTATGAGTTCAGGCATTCAGCCATCAATGAAAGAGAGTGAGTCTAAAGGCCAGAGTGGAGGCCATGAGAGGAAGCAGAAAGCCCACACTACTGGATGGAATAGTGCCAGGTGAGGAAATCAGATAATCAGGATAAAAATTCTTGGAATCACTTAGATGCAATGATTGCATAAAAGTGCTTTCTGTAGAATAGGGGAATTTAGACCTGTTTGTCAAAAGCCAGTAACGGCTTTTCAATTTAATGTGGTAGAAATTCTGTTGATGATTAAATCAATCCCCTTGTGGCCACAGCAATATTACATTCCTCTGATCATGTTGAGATACAGAAGCAGACTTAAATCAGTCTTTCCTTTATTTGATTGAAATGCTTTTTTGCAGATGCAATACATGTATAATCACATATCGTTGTTTATGGCCTGGGATGTCAATCGTGAATATTCAGTAGAATGACTAGTCTTCATCTAACTTGATGTTAACAATTTGGTCTTCATAAGGGTTTGTTCAATGCTTTTTGAACTGATTTGACGAAGGGGCTCCTAATGAACCTCCATCCCAGCAAGACCGAGCTTCTGCACCTCCCTGAAACTTCAGGTTTTCACCATGATCTCCTTTGAGAACTTATTGCTCAGGAAGCATTGAGCCTTGGTGCAGCTGTGGATGGCCAACTATCATTTTTGACTTGTTTTGCAAACCTGGTCTACCATCAGGTCATTGCAATGGATCAAGAATGGCTGCATGACTCGGCTTCAAAGTTTTCTTTAATGGCAAAGTGGGTTCACTGGCTTCATCAGGTTCAAACCTTGATGTTGGGCTACAAAGTCAAGAATGGACCAGCTCCTCCATACATGATGGCAAAGGTCAAGACCCAATCAAGTGCCATTTGAGTTACAAGCACAGCTTGGCTTGACCCACCAACCTTCAAATCGAGTATCCAGACTATTTTTGGTCCTGGTACCTAATCCAGGCATAGGTGTGTTCAAATGACAATTGTAAACACCAAGAGTATGTAAATCATCACTTATGTTGCACTTATTATGATTATTATTGTGCTCATATCTTCATCAGGCAATGTATGTTAAGTATCTAGACTTGTGTATTTGGCAGTATCTAAGCTTGAGGTATTTTCTGGATTCTAATCTAGGCAAACCTAGCTAAGGATCCTTCCTGGAGCTCTGGAGCATCTGCTTAAATGTAAATGCAAATGTAATGTTCAGTTTGTTGAAATGAGTTGATGCTACCAACAAGTACAGATGATGAGTGCCTGTCTCTATGTCTATAAACAATAATGAAGACATTGCAGTTGCTTGTTCAAGTTCTTCGCTTCATCAACTCATTAGCAGGCCTGTTAATGAACCCTATCTTGCATTTGCCGTAATCAAGCACCAAAACAGAACACTGTACGCTTCCCTGTCCCTTCATGGGAAAATTACCCTTTATGTCACCCATGCTTTGATGATTAGATGATATGGTGTTCTGCTAACTAATTGCGTCTTGTCCTCCAAGAGCTGATCCTGTAATTAATCTGTGAACCATTATCCTTCACCTCCGCAGGTCACTTTACTGACTTGCTAGATAATTTTCCCCCTTCAAACCAAGTTTAATGACATAATAAACCAGCTATACAAAACGAGATATTTTATTTGTAATATATTTATGCTTGTACACCAGTAAAATAAAATGCATATCTATAATTCCATCGCAATCTCAGTGAAACAGTTAGACAGCATTCCCTCGACAGACGCCACCTGTAGAAACCGTCGCAATGCAAACAGAACTCCGCATGTTTTTGGGGATAGTTAAACATTTGTCTTTACTGAGATACTTATAAACATAAAAAACATAACAGTATTGAACAAATGTATCACTTTTTGAAGAAAAAAACATTGGGAACAGAAATCATGTCTTCATCTTATACCTGCAACATTCCTGTGTGCTTTCAGCTCTCTGGTTTTGTTTAATGCTCTTTATTTTTTTCTTTCTTTTCTTTTTTTTTCTTAGTGGGTTGTCTACAATAGTCACTTTCTGATCAGTGTAAGCTTTTGCAGGTAAAGGGGAGGAGGACTCTCTGCAGTGTTGCTTAAACACAGCACATTTAAAAGTACATAGAACAAACATTTGGGCACTGAATTTTTTATATACATTAGATCGTATGGGTTCTGTAAAGGCATCCATTTCTTTAAACGTGTCTTTAGCTTCATAAATTATTGTTGATTCTCAACCGTGCAGGTCAAGCTCACAATCCTCTTTCTACAGTCTCTGCCTGTACATGTAGGTTACTGTAGGTATTTTGTGTGTCATTGTCATGAGCAAAAGATGATCCAAGAATTTGGTCCTGTTTTAAACTAAGACATGGTTAAGGACAACCAGAACATGGGGAAAAAGAGAAGACCCAGTGCTCTAAGTGTAGATCCATGACCCTTCAGACATGACTGGTCTGATTTGGGCTTTTTGGAGCACTTTTTTTTCTTTTTTGATGGTGCCGTAGAAGGTTCCAGGTCGTCCAACAGTTCTGGGTTGAGCTTGTCCAGAGACTGATCGACGTTGGAAAGGGTTCCAAGTGGCCCGTCATTGAGACTTACTCCTTGCTTGCCACGGGTGTCATTTCTCGTCCGTTCCACTTCTCGGACCTTTGTCTTGGATATGTTCTCTTTCTCTTTCTGTGGGTTGTTCGTGATCTGGCGGCTATTGTAAGATGAGGGGTCAGGGATGGACTTACTGGAGATGATAGATGATTTATCATTATCTGAAAGACAGCACCTTGGAATGCTTTCTCCTAAGGGGTCATCAAGGGAGTGGAACTTGCCAGATCGTGTCTTGGTCTCAACACATCCTTCCAGGTCACTGCTTTTAAGTCGTTTCAGGTCCTTACCCACCAGATTGATTGGAAGGTGGCATTCAAGCTCAGAGCTGGAACCTTTGAAGCGCTTGAACCAATCCCACAGTGGCCTGGCCCGGCAGTCACAAACCCATTGGTTCCCATTGAGTCGCAGGTACTGTAGCGACACCAAAGGGTCCATCGACTCCCCGCTCAACATGGTGAGGTTGTTGTAGAAGAGAAACAAGGTGGTCAGCTTTCCAAGGTCACTGAAGGCCCGCTGCTGCACGTGGATGATACGGTTCTGATGCAGAAGCAGGCGGTCTAGACTGATCAATCCTCGTAGCATGTGATCCGTCACCACTTTGATCTTGTTGTTATGCAGAAACAGGTAGGTGAGATTGGCCAGATCCAAGAAAGTGTCATCGTGCAGGGCTAGAAGGTTATTGTCCTGTAAATACAGATACTGAAGGGAGAAAAGTCCGCGGAACACCCCAACAGGAAGTTCAGAGAGTCCGCACCTGTGCAGGTGTAAGGTGTGCAGCTTGGTCAAGCCTCGGAATGCTGAGGGACTGATGATGCGAAGGTTGCTATTGTCACCGATATCCAGCTCCTCCAGTCTCTCCAGGCCATAGAAGGCCCCAGCCTCAATGTGGCTGATGTTGTTGGAATACATCCAGAGGACAGTGAGATTATGCACAGAGCTAAAGCTGGTGGAACGGACCACCGTCAGTTTGTTGCTCTGGAGGAATATCCGCTGGCTGCGGACTGGGATTTCGGTGGGAATGGAGAACAGGCCCTGCTGTTGACAGGCCACGGTTGGCCTTGGCTCGCTGTAGCATACACATTTTGCCGGGCAGCCATTCAACCCTGGCACCAAGTTCAGCCACAGCACCAGGCAGAAGAGTCGACCGCCTGTGGAGAAAAGACAAAGAACAAGGGGGTCAGTTTCCAGGCTGAGACCATAACTACTTATCCTCCCTTGATACTGCTGCACATAAAGGAGCTAATTATAGCTTCATTATTGAAGCGCTGTTATAAAGACTTTAGTTATAATTGAATTAGTCACTTGAATATCTGTTTAACAATTATGCCAGGGTGGGAAGATGATAAGGGTGCTTGATTTCAAGAGCACACATGCTTTATTATGAAAAGAAGAAACACGAACCAAAGCCAAATGGAGATGATGATGAAAATGGAAAGTTTAATGCATTCTTCCTCTGAATATTTCATGTCACTCGGGTCATTTGTCGCAGGAAAGATAACTAGCAATTCCCATGCAAATTCTGATCGTTTCATGTTGAGATAAGAAAGCCACAACCCTTCGATTCGGTAACAGCCTTCAAATATGTTTCAATTATATGCTTTGCAACACAGCTTCTCTCTAAAATGGCCGGCTGCCGCCTGCCTGCGAAGAAAGCACTACTGGTGGATATCTTCGCCTTGGGACCCATTCCCATCTATCAGCCAACGCAAGCATGAGGAGCCAGGCAATTGGGAGTGCTGATAAATTAAACATAGGAATGTGCCTTGCGCAAAATTAGCTGGCACTAATAGGGAAGGTGGAACTAATCATGCTTCGGCATGGCAAAGGGGTTGACATTTTATTACTTCCTGAAGACGATAAGTGTAGTGGTTGGTCTCTTCATGCCTTTGCTGCTGGATGGGTGGGATTGGGGTGTTTTTTTCTTTGAACCTCGAGACCAGGGAAATAGATGTCAGATGTAAGTCTCGGGGAGTTTTGTCGGTGTCAACATTCTTGAAGCGGTTTAGAGCGCTGCATAAAGATGACCTGCATCCGCCAAGCTCTGATCTCAGATCCAAAGTATGTGTGCATGTTATGTAATGACAGTCTAATTAAAGCCAGTTGTGATCTAGATTCCTTCCTTTTTACAGTGATCTCTTTATCATGTGAGGGAATTGCCAGATATATGTAGTTTTAAGTACAAATGCCAATGCTTGAGACCACTGGGATAAGCTTTTTGTTTCTGTTATTAAGGCATTGTATCCAGCACATAATATTACTTTTTCAGTATCTACTGTGGAAGTATTGTGGAAGCACTTATAAGATGGATTCATTTAGGTGTGGGTCTATGTATGGGGAAAATAACAAACCTAACCTTAAAGCAATGCCTTGAAAATCCAATGGTTTCTCAAGAAACTCACTAATAGTCTAGAAGCTGTTGCAGTAACCTCTAACTGCATCATTGGGTTCCATCAAGCTTCTTTGGGTTTCTTGAGGAAACCTTTCACAGAAGTGTTCCTGGAGGCTCCAATAATGGTTCCACCATTGTACGAATTGAGTAATCTCAAAGGTATATATTCATTTTCAGAGTGTGAATTGGTCATGTATCATCTATCATGTATTCTTCTCAACAAAACATAACATTATTCAAGATCAACCTCACAAATGATCATTACTTCCATGCCCTTGAGCGTCCCTACTTCAGACCCATTGGTTTAATACATAATGGTAATGGGATATGGGCAAAAAATTAACGAGTATAGAAGCGAACATCTTCCAGCTCCAGGTCCCTCAGCCACGACTCATCCCAAGGCAGCCCCACCCTCACACAGCCTCTGTCCCTCCGTCCTGCAGCTTGTTAAACGGAGCTTGCTTGAGGCTTGACAGCATCCCTATGCTACCCTTTTCCTCAAATACTCTCTCTCTCTTTCCTTTTCCGTCATCTCCTGTACCGGAAAGCTGTCAGACTTTCCCTCTTTCTGCTTCACAGCACTTCTCTCTCGCCCTTCTCTCTGCTGATATAAAAATATTCTATTGCCAGGCTGTTCCACGTTAGGCTTCATGAATCCATCAGGTCTGCTCTTTTTTATCTTCTAGTCATTAGCAGACTACCCACACCCCCACGACGCGTGGCTGAGATCCGCTTTCAAAAGCCGCCTTCTCTCTGCCTTAGCCGGTCGCGCTAACCTGCACGCGCCTTTTCATCTATTTAGCGTTGAATAAAGTTGCTTGAAATGTCATCCACCGTCCTCCAATTATGTCAGAGCAGTGTCCGCTCCCCTGGATGGTCACATATCCACAGCCTTTGTCGTTAGTCACCCTTCACCATAAAAGACCATTTGCTTGTCACTGACCATATTCCTCCTTTCACAGTTTCTTTTTCAGCCCCTATTTTGTTCCCTTCCCATTTCTCCATCAGTATGCTGGTCACCCTTCTCTTCTCTCTGATCACAGTGAGGAACCTCATTCTCTCTTCTATTTTCTCTTTTCCGCCTCTTGCATCTTTTTTGGGAGCCTTAATCATCAAAGAGATACGTTTCTTACATTGAAAAAGAGAAACGCAATGAATTTGCTTGAATGGGCCAAAAAAATTTACTTTTCTTTCACCCATGAATGATATCCTTTGCAAAAATAAGAGTGTACCTTAAAACACATGATTGCTAGTAAAATCATTTGGTTTTTTTATGCTTGGTAGATACATTTCTATTAGAGCCAACTTAACTGGCAATTACTCTAACCCGTGAACTTAGTCTCAACCCCAAACCTAACCAGCACTCAGCACTACTTTGTAGGGATGGCGTAACATTTGCCTAGTACTATGAATAACCCATGTTCTGATTGGCTGTCCTAGGCAAATTCTTGGCTAAATACAGCTTAAATACTCTTGTTTCCAATCAAAAATGGCTGTCCCATTATCAATCCATAATAATACATGCATTATTACCTAATGTTGTGATAGGTCTTTATCAACTTCAGTTAATAAATATTACACGTTTGGCTATTTACAGTATGGCCTGTAGGCCTCATTGACCTGGGATCATTAGCATTGACCTGAGATTTAGCATTATTAGGATTATTTTGACTATAAGAAATACTCAGGTGCTATTTATTACAGAATACTTTGTTTAACAAGAACATTTGATGAGCAGACATGCGCCTGAACCCAGTTTAGTACACTGACTGTAGTCTCATCCATTAATTTCTATTATGACTAGAAACACCATGGGTGTGCAAAAGTTAAATAAAACACCCAAAATATGAAAATGAACCATATTGATTTTGCGTGTTCAGATGCAAAGTCATGAAATCCTACAATAATTCTATGTAAACTATGTGAAACATTTCACACATTAAGGAGTTAACACATTAATCGATGTGTACTACTACAGTTTAACACTAGTTAGATTAAACTTTTGCCAATGTGATTTGTACACAATGGAATTTGACCTCCTCACTAGTGAACACACTAAGCTGTGAGAACATGTGCCCGAAGCGATGGGCAGCCCTATCCACAGTGCCCAGGGAGCAGTTGGGGGTTGGGTGCCTTGGACTTCAGTCACAACCCGTCCAGGGATCGAACCGGCAACCTTCTTGGTTATTTTACATGCTAAGCACTCCTTAAAGGCTAAGCTTCAGGGGAGGGGTACTTCACATTGTGAACAGTAACGACAGTACTGATGGGGTGTGTTTAGCATGAGAGTTCTGGACAATGCTTGTAGGTAGACCACTGAAAATTGGTAGGCAGCTAGTTGTACTAGTTCTAAGAAATTTGAGTTGTTTATTTGGGATGTGTGATTGGAATATTTGACGCAATGAACAAATTGATTTTGACTGACCAGAATGGAACTCCTAGTGGTCCCACTAGAGGGCACTTCTGTGCAAATAAGATACCGGATGTCTGGGTCAGTTTTGAGCACAGTATGGCCCAAAACTGGCCTGACTGCAGCAGTCATGTTCATGGCCTCTGAACTCTTCGCCACATGTGACTCAAATACAGCCATACTCACAACTGGCACAACCAACCAACTTTATCACTCCCAAGTTATGATTCAATTGAGGCTGAAAACTAGATTTGGATAAATTCATAATGGCGGTACACGGCCAGATGAATAAGCATGGGCCAGAACTGGGCTGTCCCTCATTTGTTATCAGGATATTGTTTCTCATTCATGAAAGTAGTCAAGTCATTTCAATGCATCAGTGTAATTGAATCATTAGCCACAATAGCATGGGTGCTGGCAGTTCTGCGTACATCCTATATAATGCATTTGAGAAAAAAATAATAATTGGCCTACTTGTTTTGCACTGCCTTGCAGTTATTTCTCTAATTACAGAGTGCATGGCGCATAACGGGGCTGTCGTTTAAAATCCGCAGCTTGCTCACGCTGCAAAAGAGTGAAACTGGATTCTCAAGTGACAAGACTATTAGGAGTGCAATCCTAAGCGCCTCTTAGCATAGAGAGGACCTCTCTGAGTCATTACAGCCGAGCTGAACTCAAAGCACTCAGCTTTGCATTGCAATACATTGATTGCCTCTCTCTCTCTCTGTCTCTCTCTCTTTCTCTATGACAATGGCACTCGTCCTGATAAAGCAGCAATGCTCCATGCGCCTAATAACAAAATCAAGGAGGCTTCTCCAACATCTAATTCAATTATTTTGTGTGGACAACAAAGCAAGAAACAATGCAGAGCAGGCACTTAAGATAGAGAGAATGAGCGGGGAGATGGAGGGAGGTAGCTTGTTGACTCTGAGCAGCCAAGTGTGGCAATCTCTGCCTCCGAGCTCATTTACATATGTCCCTGCCGAGCGTGGGGTGAATTTACTGACATTTCCAACTTTATCTCCCGCGCATGAGCATGCTACACATTCACAACTGCCATTGTCCTCGCACTGCTCAGGGCATGTTGGGCCAGGGACAATAGCACGCTCTGTGGGGCCTTTTGTGTTATTGATCATGTTGGGAAAGAACAGTCTCGCAGAGGTATACAGACATTTATATTGGTCATAAAAACGCCTTCACACTTCAAGTGAGAAATGAGCTCAGCTGATTTTAATACATTTCTAAAGTCTACTTCACTTAGCAATCTGCTGCGATATCATAACTGACATTAGAGTCTCTGGTAATGAACAAGACTAGAGTCATAATTGGACTACGTAAATGGGGGTCCTACGGTAATTTCTTCTTTTACAGGGGCTCCTCTCTGATTTTATTTACGTCTATATCCACTATGTCAGAGTTTTTCTCCCTCCTCCTGTTTTTAGCTAACTCAGCACCCATCAGACCAACCTGTCGAGTCTGGATACTAATCTCTGATTCTCTAGTCAGATGTTGACATTAGAAAATAGAGATTATTCTCTTACTCCACCTTCACCAGTCAAAAACCAACACATATGAGTGCTTTTGAAGAGTCATTCAAAAAATCTTCTTGGCCTGGATGGTCTTGGTGTACATAGAAGGTATGTCACTTTGGTTGGGGTAAAAATGCCCAATTGTGTCTGATTAAAACCCTATGATTTTCCCTCTTCTTGAAATAAGCCATTTTACCTTATAAGGTAAGCTCATGAATAATTATATTGCACTCTGTTCTGACTGGCCATTTACAATTATCATATCAACCAAGCATCAATACAATGAGAAGAGGAACTAAAATGAGTTTAAAAAGCCACTTCAGAGTTATGTAATCCCCACATTTGAAACAAACATGCACATATTCACACTTTAATATAAAAATTCTCAACAATTCCCTTTTGAAGCTAATGCTGCAAATTATTGGGCCATACATTTTCCTCCAGCCAGTCTCACTGTAATTATGTAAATAGTAAAATCTTTATGCATATAAATGGATAGCTTGGTCCCAGCACAAAAAAAAGCATGAAGAATGTTCCCGTGTCCAATGTGAAGACTGATTTCTCTCAGGCAAAGAAATTACTTGGACTTCACTGGCACATTTCACAGGCCTGTATGCGTAAATTTAATTTACCAAACTGATTTAATTACCTACAGCCTCATCTGTCTGATGATGAAAAAAAAAGTTTTTTTTTTCTTCTGCTTTGAACAGATGCAGATGTAGACATAAAAAGCTGGACGGAAAACAGTCTGGACTATTGAGAATAGAAGAAAAACAGGCAAGACAGAGTGAAGGAGGAATGTACTGAGACAGGAGCAAAAGGGGCAGTTATTCTTTAGGGGTGTGCAGAAAAAAAGATTCACAGTATCACAACATGAGTGAAAAAAAATAATAGATAGTATCAATATATATATATATATATATATATATATATATATATATATATATATATATATATATATATACACACATATGGAACAGTATGAACAATTTAAACAAATACAATGTTTCTTATATTAAGCAGTATGAACCTAACATATTACATTTGTTGAATATGAACCAACATTATTTCATTTGTTAAAAGCCTATACATCCATTGATATTGTGCTAACATTGATAGTGATGTTAATGCAAACATTAATATTGATATTGTGCTAAAATTGATAGTGATATTGCGCTAACATTGATAGTCATATTGATTCTAACATTGATAGTGATGTTGATGCTAACAATAATAGTGATATTGATGCTAACTTTGATAGTGATATTGTGTTAACATCGATAGTGATCATATTGTGCAAACATTGATAGTGATATTGATGCTAACACTGATAGTGATATTGATGCTAACACTGATAGTGATATTGATGCTATCTTTGATAGTGATATTGATGCTAACTTTAATAGTGCTATTGTGCTAATATTGATAGTGATATTGTGCTAACACTGATAGTGATATTGTGCTAACACTGATAGTGATATTGATGCTAACACTGATAGTGATATTGATGCTAACTTTGATAGTGATATTGATGCTAACTTTAATAGTGCTATTGTGCTAATATTGATAGTGATATTGATGCTAACTTTAATAGTGCTATTGTGCTAATATTGATAGTGATATTGGTGCTAACATTTATATTGATATTTTGCTAACATTGGTAGTGATACTGTGTTACAGCCATAAAAAGATTGCAAATGGGTGTAAAGATGATTCTGCTAAAAGCAATGGTTGAGTTAAATCTCTCCATTTTGCTTATTTTTATGCTGCCCCTTCATGAACAGTAGCTACATCATCTAAAGTTTCCCTAACTTAATTCTGTTGAAATTTTGTAAATGTGAAATGTTTTGATGGAAACCCAGCCTAGCTTATTCACTCATACTGCAGTTATGTAGTTTAAAGGAACTAGGAGTTTAAAGCATGAAATATCTCTTGACTGCAGACAGCATAGTCTTCATGAACATGCTTGCAAATTTCAGTCGAAGCTGAATTAATTGTAGAAGCCCATTAAAACTTGACTTCGTCATGAGTTTATGGCAGTTTCTACATGTGTGCAGTGGACTGAAGCCCAATGTTCATTGAGCAACAGGCTTTTAGAATAGGTTTCGGGGTCCTGCCTAGAAGCTGTGTTTCATTTGGAGTTTATGACGGTGCTATTTACATATTTAAATATTTCAGCCTTAATTGGAGCTTCATTTGTGATAATTGGCGAATCTCTTAAGGGGGCGGGACCACAGACAGACTGCTCATACCATCACTGATTTGCATGATGTTCACTTCTGTTGTCAGCTGAGCCATTCTGTATTATTAGCTTTGATGCATTTCTGGTCATCACCATTTGGAAAACAGTGAAATAATTTATAACTATAGAGTCACTTCTATGCACTAAGGTAACTGCTCACAGT
Organism: Crenuchus spilurus; assembly: GCA_036984385.1. NCBI lineage: Eukaryota > Metazoa > Chordata > Actinopteri > Characiformes > Crenuchidae > Crenuchus > Crenuchus spilurus. The sequence continues at coordinate 51,114 of BRDA01005892.1, read as the reverse complement.
AAGGCATTTAGTACATGTTGTGAGTGATTGATTTAGCAACTGCTCATGTCAATAAACTAGTTAGAAACTAATATATGAGTAGTCATTTTTTTCTGCCATTATATCATCACGAATTGTGCTTCCCCTAGGCCAATATATGTTTACAACAAAGATGTTTCTTCTTGAGAAATTGCCCTTTTCTTCTAGCACGATATTCTGAGAAGCTCCAATTTTTTCACCATAAATTATTTTTACTCTATAATATACTGTTCTTGTAGAAAACATTATTTATAGTCCATAGCACCAGGCAGACCACAAACTGAACCTTTTTTCTTCCACTAAAACTGAGCATCAGTAAAGGCAAACAGGGAATATCTCCTTTTAGTTCTACAACCACTGTCAAACACAACACTAGCCAGAAGGTGCCCGAGCTAACTTGCACAGAAGACCCTTGTGAAGTCAAACAAAGACCTTGGTTCAACTAAATGAATGGTTTCATGAGAAACTCTGGATGTGTGCTGAAGCAACTAATGTTGTCTAAAGCTGGACTCGGACTAGATTTATTTATCAGGGGTCTTTACATGTCCCAGTGCTGAAACTCCTAAATCTCCTGCATTAAAATGACCACAGTAATTAGTTTTTTTGGGGGGTTGTATTCTTACAAACCCAGATTTCTGCATCAGGTGTTAATATTACAGTAGTTAATTTGGACCTGTAGCTGTGCTTATAATCACCTCTTTAATAAGCCTATATAATAGCCGATATCTTGTCTTTCTTAAGGATTTTAGTTTCTTTTACCTCTACATAACACTCTCCCAGGTAGAGTATGAAGTGGAACCTCTTCCATCCAGTACAAGTGGATCACTGAGTGACTCTTCAATGGCTTTAATATTTTTGGTTTGGTGATTTGTGGAGTTTTTTAGTGGTAGACTCAATATGGCTTGTAGCAGCAGCCAAAAGTCTTTATTTTCCAACTATGGGATGACATCTGCCTGGAAAATTTACATTATGTGGAGCTCATATGAACTTCAGGATAAGAGGTTCTTCATGCTCATTAACAATCTGTTCATCTAAGCCTTGGGGATTCATCCCTGATCCTGGATATGAGCTCCAACTTTAGTCTACCACAACTGATCTAGGTAATGTAGACCTTAAGGGTCATCTGAGGCAGGTGTGTTGGAGCTGAGCTCTCCAGGGTTGTAAATCTCCAGGACCAACCAATCAACCCACCAAGCAACCAGCCAATCAATTAACCAGCCAAACAATCAACCCACCATCCAACCAGTCAATCAATCAACTAACCAACCAATCAATAAACCAACCAACCAACGAACAAACCATCCAAACAACCAATCAATCAATGAATCAACCATCCAACCAACCAACCATAGGATAACCTATTTTTAAATGTGCCAAATTACACCAGAAAGTTTCTCTGGTTTTACTAATTATATGAACATCTTTGAGTAAAAAGGGCATTTTTGTGTTATTCTATAAACTTCTGACAAAATTTGATCCAAATTCCAAATCAAAATAATATAATTTAGAACATTTATTTGCAGAAAATCACAACTGGTCAAAATAATCAAAAAGATGCAGTGTTTTCAAACTTCCAATAATGTGAAGATAAGTCGATGGTGATTTTTAAACAATACAATACTAATGTTTTAACTTAGGAAGAGTCTGGCGTGTTTTGTTGATGCTCTCCACCAGTCTGTCTGTTTGTTGAGTGACTTTTTTTGCCACTCCTGGAGCTCAATTTCAAGCAACTCTCTTTCAATGGGATTCAGGTCTGAACATTTTGCCGGAACTTTGGATTTCCAGAGCTGTATATATTCAATCATTTTGGCATTTCAATCACAGCTTAGGTGTGTGCGCTTTAATAAAGAATCTGACATTTTCACAGCAGTTATGGCACCACTTATGTTACAAAAAGTTAACTAGTCCTTTCTTTGCTTTTCACTGGTGTTCCTTCTACTTGGCCAGCATTGGATGCTGTACTCTCAGTAGGAACTCCAATTTTGACATATCTTTGGCTTGTCATTCTGTCTTTTCTGGTCAATGTTCATGTTTTGGAGTTTGAATCAGGAATTGGCAAAAAAAGACATATCCAGGTGGTCATCTGGTGGTGGATCCCGATATTTTATTTGAGGTAATGAAGACAGGTTGTCTTCATTTTGTTTGTTAATAGTCATTGCTGTCATCCATATTCAAGATACTGACCTTCAGAAGGTGAAGCACTGGCTTCAGATAAGATGTATATAGTAGTCTTCTGAAAGTGCCTCTGTGAAGTCTCTTTGTGGACTTCCAGCATTTCAAGTTTCTTGCCACAAAAGCAACAAAGTGCCTTGATTTTCTGTTTTCAACACCTAACATTTTCTCTCAGTAAGTATTGAACCACACTGTGCTTGTGATGGGATCATTATGTGATCAGTTTCTTAGCTGTTTATACTTTCATTGGATCTTTTTCTTTCTTCACTGCATCCCATGACTCACTGAGACCATGACCATGATTAATAAGATAAGATAATGGATGGATGGAATTCACAGCATCAAAACAGGAGTTGGATATGAAATGGTTGACATATAGTACAGGAGTGTTATGATCTTCACAAATCTGAGCACAATGTGTGAGTTTTTTAACATCTTGAGAAGAGATTGCAAGGGAATCCATCATATATATATATATATATATATATA
>BRDA01005892.1:2970-48335 GCA_036984385.1 Crenuchus spilurus | reverse complement strand
TCTCTCTCTCTCTCTCTCTCTCTCTCTCTCTCTCTCTCTCTCTCTGGCAGGAGTATAAACTATTGATGTAGTTGCAGTGATGAAATCTTTACACTGAATGGCTGAGAAATAGCTTTGCTGAAGCGCCTCTCCTGACTCGCTCTGTTGATGTGGGTCTAATCTGTGAAGCTGATCTCTGCGCTTCCATTCGCACTTTAATGTGTGGACTGATTCTGCCAGCAAGAGCCTAAACTTCTAAAGGCTGATCAGCCACACACATATGTAAATGTTTTACTGACATCACAAAAACAAAGGATTTAAACTGTTTAGGCTGGGATGCAATGTCAGTGCTGCACGACACTAAACTGAACTGATGGACAGGAGCAGTAGACTGTGAACCCCGCCTACGTAACACAGACAGACAAATCACTTTCTCTGTCTCTCACTCTATGTGACACTGATGTGGTGGTGGCGTGATAGTGTGTCTTGTGCTGGTGACACAGTAAAGCTGCTGATGTTCTCAGTGGAAAATAGTACAGCATCCAGTCAACAGCATCAGGACCAGAGGACCAACTCAAACTGTGCTAAGCGACTGTCTCTGACTTTACATCTATAAGGTGGACCAACAAGGTAGGCGGGTCCGAGTGGACAGCGAGTGGACATACATTGACACACCACCACCACATAATACCTGCTCTGTGGGGGTCCTGACCATTGAAGAACAGGGTGAAAGAGCTACACCTATATGGTCTGATAAAATGTCCAACATGTACAAGGAGGTGGTTTTAATGTTATGGTTGATATTATATTATGTTATCATAGCTCTGCATGAGTCATAACCAGGAACGGTAAAGGGAAGCAATACAATAAAGACATATGATTGTCCCACATGCACTGCTCTACATCACCAGCTACATCCATTTTCTGGGCTCCTTCAGGAACAGTATCGCTGTAATCATTCTCTGCTTGCTGTTATATAGGGGAAACTCAGCCTTTCAGACACTGTCAGATGACATCCAATGTGTTTACCACCTTCTGAATGACCCGTCCTGTACATGCCATATCAATTCTTTCCAGGCGGCACAGTGACATTGTAAATGGCCGTCTCACTATCAGGCCTTTACTGCTCAATTCAACTCAAACTGAGACTTACAGGAGACAACAGTTTAGTCCTAGACCTGTCTGCAAAGAAATCATTCTACATGTTACAAAACTATAAATAATATGGTATGTCAACCATATACGCATATATGAGGATCGCGTGTTTGAGTCCCAGATCATGCTGCTTGCCAGGGAACAAGAGAGCAAAAATTGGCTGTGCTCTCTCCAGGCGGGTAAGATGGCACTATCTCTTTGTCATTGCTAAGTGATGTCAGCTGGCCAGGCGATCCATCAGAACTAGGGATCCTGCGCTTTCCTCTGAGCAAGTTGCTGCCTGGCAGCAATGTATCGGCAGCAGTTAGAAAGGAGGTTGACTTCACATGCATCAAAGGAGGCCTGTGTTAGTCTGCACCCTCCTACATCAGAGACATTACAAGTGATAGGGAGAGTCAACAAATAGGCAGGTCCAAACAGCTACCAAACAGATTGGGGAAAATAAATAAGCATGAAAATATTACTGGTAAATAAAAATACTAAAATAAAGAAAAACTAAATAAAATAAAGAAACAAAAATATAATTGGTAAATAAAATCCAATAAATAATAAAAAACAGAGTTTATAAAAGTATTTCTTCAGCTGGCTTTTAAACTCTTGTACTGACTTGTATTAATCTCTGTCGGTAAGTTGTTTTTATCATGCATAAAAACAAAAAGCTGTTTCCTCACTTCTCTTATTAACCTTTGGGATCTTAAGCAGACTTGCAGCTCATCCAGAAATAGACCGTCTGTAATGTATGATGGTGTTAATCCATTTAGAACTATAAAAACCAGTAACATTACTTTAAAATTAGTTCTAAAAGAAACTGAAAACCAGTGTAAAGATGCTAGAACTGGTGCAATGTTCTGTACTGCCGTTATAATTAAAAATGTCCTTATACTTAAAAATATTTTTGTTACTGTACCTTTAAGACTAAATTACAACAGGGTGAATGTGCAAGTCATGTTTTTTGTGACATCACAAATGCTAAATCTGCTGTTTTTTTTAGATTCCATATTTGGACTACTGAGTGAACGGCCAATTTTGAAAGAATGTTTACAACATCAAACACAATCATTACAAGCAAAGAAAGTTCTAGCTGCTCCACTGTCATTAGGGTGGCTCTAGAACATCTAGAGTTAGTGGTTCCTGTGATACTACCACCACCATGCTTAACAGGTACCCGAATGTCATGTCGTTTTGGCAGTCAAATCACATCCTTTGCTTATGATGATGGTTTTACACTCTGCTACCACTGATTGGTGTGCTTGCTTATTTATACATGCAGTATCAAATCAAATCAAAATCAAAATTTATTTATACAGCGCTTTTTACAATGGGCATTGTCACAAAGCAGCTTTACATATTTAATATCAAACAAACTGAATCTAAGCCCGATGTGAGCAAGCCGAAGGCAACAGTGGCAAGGAAAAACTCCCTCAAGGCTGGAGGAAGAAACCTTGGGAGGAACCAGACTCACAAAGGGGATCCATCCTCCTCTGATCAAACTACTGACACAGATTTACATCCTTAGTTAAATCTGACATTGTGCTATAGTATATAACATAAATGATATTAATAATAGCGATCATTGCATTCATATTAGGTATCATAATTTAAAATGCAGTAGCATTAGAGCTTTAGTCCAATGTAAGAGAGCAGCAGGTCTGGTGTCAACCTCAGGAAAACCCAACTCAGAGCAGGAGGAGTTGACCGCAATAGGTGTAATGGAACTGGTGATCTGTTGTGGACTGCAGGAGAATTCAGCCATCAAATCCCAGACAGGTATCCATCCATATCGCCATCATCAACCAGTAAACCCCATCACGCAGCTTCTGTTATATTAATGACAGTTATAGTATTCTGATTGTGTATGTATATGTACATGACATCCCTAGTCAAATGGTTGAGGTTAAGGGCAGTGGTTAGGTTTAGGGACAGTCTAGGGTATCTATTAAGTCCAATTAATTTTACTGTCATAATGAGAAATTAGAAATATTGCCTAATTTTTAAGGTGCAAAGAATTTAGTTGTAATGTTATGGCTCCAGCTGCATGAAAAGAGATGGAAGATGATTTGAAATAGCATGCCTATGTGCTCCTCCCTCCCCCGCTGAAAGGACAGCTACACTTGTTTTGCTCAGCAACTGACAAAACCGTTGCCCTTCACTGAGATAACATGTTAAACAACATGAAGAATAAAGAATGACTGAAATCAATATCAGATCCACACTGCTTTCATACTTCCTGTTCTGCGGTGCCTTATCTGCATTAGATTTGAGATCCTGCAGAGAAAAATGGTAGACTAGACTTCAGAGAAGATCTCAGTAATCAACGTGCAGTCAATACTAATGTGATCCTGCATTTGACACCAGGCGTTTGTTTGGCTTGCTGTGCTCCTGGTCAATAATTGTAGTTTATTATCTCCACCGGTGGATTTAATGAGTCAAAAAGTCACCTTCAGGACAGGGCGCACCAAACACCACCAACTTACAGGTCACCAAGTGTGCACCATGCAAACTGAAGAACAATACATTGAGTGCTGGTAGGGCATTGCTTGTAATGCTCTTGTGAAGACAATTGTGCTCAATTTCCTTCATATTTTTGGTATTATTTATGATGGATGCTTTATTTCTCTACTTTCGGAAGCTCAAAAGCTCAGGTGTTACTTAGCTAATTCTAGCTTATCAATTTCCTTGATTTTACTTCTTTTTTTGCATAATTTATGATAGCTGGCTGGATGAATGACTGAATGAAAATGTCCAATACCTCACACAGTAGGGGCAATGCTCACCACATCACAACATCAACTCATAATTGACCTAAAACTAGGAGTGTAAGACAAAGTCATTACCCTTCAGTGCACTGTATCAATTCTTAAAAGTATAGTATTGACTTGTAAATAATAGTTTACATGAAGGATTGCTGGTAGACAGTGGTTAATTTTGTGTTGTTTAAACCAGCCACTAGGCAGTGTTGTACTCAGTCTTCAGCCATTAGACTCCTGCACTCCAAAATAAACAATTAGCATAATAGCGCAGTGCTAGCATTAGCATTAGCAAACTTGGCTGTTTCCCAAAATTACATTTTAACAAATAATAACACTTTGCTTACAGTATCAAAATCGATTATAACCCTTGTATGGTGACATATCATATTGCCAGCTTCTTGCCAAAAGACAGACCAACATAAAATTACATAAATGGCACAAGTAGCTCAGTGGAGTAAGGCGCTGCAACTATAATCTGAGAATCCAAGAGAGCCGAAATGTCCGGGCTCTCTCTTCGGGTGGGCAAGATGGCACGCTCTCCCTAACACTATAAACAATGTTGATTGAGTTGGGCATCCGCTGGGCAATCCATCAGAAACGGGGATCTGGACTTTCCTCCGAGCACGCTAGCTGCCTAGCGGCGATGTATCACCAGCAGTTAAAAAAAGGAGGCCTGACGTCACTTGTATCTTAGGAGGCCTGTGCTCGTCTGCTCCCTCCCAAATGAGTCAAGGACACTGGAAGTGATAGGGAGAGTTGATAAAAAGGGGCGGGTCAATGGGCTACTAACAACACATTGGTAGAAAATCAGGGTAAACAAATTACATGAGTCATCTGCAACAGTTGGCAAAGGCAGTTTTATAGTAGTTCTACAGTAGTTTTGCTAAGAGCACTGCACAACTTAAAAAATCTCTCTTGTGTCTGCCTCTGTCTATCTATCAATCTATGTTTCTCTTCCTCCTTCTCTCTCTATCCCTCACTCTCCGTCTCTCCATGTCTCTCTTTTTTCCTCTCACTCTTTCTCTATCTCTCTTTTCACCTTTATTTAACCTTTGGGAGGTGTCAGTCATGCCCGCATCATCAAATCACATGGCTGGTTGAAGACATCAGAGCACAAAAACATTCATCATCACTCTGTACTCGTTTTGTTTCTGAAAAAGAGTAGTGAGATGGGAGGGGTGAGATGCCTGCGAGGAAGCCAAACAATGAAGCATGACCTGCCAACAATGCCACCAAGTGGACCAAAAAAGAACCTCACAGCTGGTTAGTTGTGTTTAACTCAATTTGATCTCCATTTTACCACCATATGTGCACATTTACAACATGTGTTAACATTTTCAGTCTTTACTGAGCTTGTTTCGAATAGTAAAATATAAATAGTTTATATTTTTTATTGGGTTCAATATATTGGTACATATCAGGTTATATCTGTGATGTTGGGCTGGAAAAAGGTACCAAACTAAACTACATTAGTAGTGATGTTCCAAAGGTAATATCTGAAATTAGTTATAGGTGTGCAATTAATCATTAATATCCTAACGTTTGGACCTGTTATTGACCTTCAGTGATGTGCTTTAGATAACATAAATGAATTCTTGTTCTGTGTTTTTAATATGTTGTGCTTCAGATGGTATTCACTGCTGTCTTTCCTAGGGCTTGCTTGGAGAATAGATTTTTAATCTTAACTAGCCAGGATAAGAAGAAATAACATAATACCACAATGTGACGTGCCGGGTTCAGATCTGCCAGCTTTAAAACTTTAATAGAGCTCATTTCTCTAAGTGATGGTGGAAGAGAAGCACTAATGGTTCTGCGGTATGACTATTAGAACCACTATGTGAAAGCAGAACAGCGCAACCACATGGGAGATGAAGAGTAAGAAGGAACGACGGATCCGGAGCGAAAGATAAATGAAGAGATGGAGCACGAGCAGCGGTGGGAGGGGAGGACGAGACGAGCTGACTTATTGTGCCGACAAAGACTTCAGTCATGCACCTAATTTAAGGTCCTCCTCTGCACTGTCTAATTAACTATTTACCACGCCATCCATCATCTGAGCATGATCGGACTTCCGGAGGTGCCGTGCTCCTCTAGAACATTCCTCAGATTAACACCCAGAACTCAAGAGTCTAGTGAGATTGTACACCAATCAGCCACAACAACAATACCATCATCTCTTAAATTCGGTTCTTCTAGATGATGTGTTGATTGCTGGAGAAAAAAATATGTAAATGTCCAAATACTTATGGCCAGTAAACCAGAATTTTAATTACAATACCTGTAATACCTGTGATAAAAGTACTGTGGAACCTCGGTTTCTGTCATTAATGTGTTCTAAAGTGCCAGATCCATTCCAGATACTACAAAATATTATCAAAAATACATTTTATATAGAATAACTATAGTTTTACACAGAAAACAATGAGAAATAAATACAAAAGACTAATGAAATGGATATATGAACATTTAACATCACTCTTACAGGTTTACGCTCTGTTTTAGAGAGTGCTGGTGTGGTCCAGCCAGTAGATTTGTTTTGTACAGCCATTTTCTGGGTTCTTAGTCACTATTTGTTTTCACACCTTTTTTCAGGCAGTAACACTGCGCACAGACACTTTTGTGTGACATGTTTTAGTTTGTTTTGACTGTTATCAATGAGAAACATAGCCAGAAAGAATAACAAACATGTGGGTGAGTTATGAAGGCGTGGGTAGATGCTTCGTTTTCACTAAATTAATGGCGAGTCACGTGTGCACACCAATGAAAACCGGGCGTATGAACAATAACTGGGACAAAATTTCCCAGAAAAAGTCTAATTGTATGATAACCGAGGTTACACTGTATCATGATACTCATTACAAAATTAATACTCTGGCTATAAACACTCATCACTATCGTTAACAAATGTTTATTTGGTAGAACATTTTGGTAGATGTTTTTTCTACATTTCTACAGCTATCACAGCTTTTCTTTTTAAAATGTAATCCCTGTAATCCTCAAAAAAGCTCAAAACGATATGTGTTTGTTAATTTGTGACAATAATTTCTTTAATCAAGTGCAATGAATAACTGATGTGAACAATACTGTCCTGGATAGTCTTTGGTGTAAAGACGGTCTTTGGTGTAGGAACTGTCGGTAGTTCCGCTCAAGTAATGTACTAATTCTCACAGATCCTGCTAGAAGTTTAACAATGGATCTCCGCTCACTGTTTGGCTCTGAAATGATTGTTAACCATAGCATTCATGTGCCGTGACCACAGAAAGAGAGTCTGAACAAACATCAATTAGCTTTTGAGGGAACAAAGCCTGACCATTGGGGCCTGAAAGAGTGCGGAGGATCCCGCCATTAGCTTAAAGATTTATGTGAAGTGGATTTTGAAAGCAGAAACTTGCCCACTGCAGCATGAGTTAGCATTAGCTAGCCACCTATCCTCAGTGGACTACTCTACCCAGCATCCTCCTCCACTCGTTAAAAGGCCACAGCACTCTGAGCCAACAAATACAGTGTTCTAATGGTGGCAGTGCACTGGCCATCAAGACTAAATGATGGAGAAATGAGTATCTCCAGAATGGGAACTTCACAGGAGAGGGCAAAAACTTTATTTTCAATGTAAGTTAATGTAAAGAGATTTTAATCAAAGCAATTTTGGAGCATTTCTATTGGGCAAATCTTTGTGAAATGTTCAAACAATGTAGAGAACATCTCAGAATATAAATGGAAAATCTCCCAAAAATGACAGTATAGTGGAGAACATTCTAGAACAGCATCAATTGGGGACAACGTTGTGGAACAATTAGTAATTCCAGTATTAATTACATTGAAAATATGAATGTTAAATTAGTATTATTATTAAAAAGGGAACAGATGAAAAGATGAAGCAGAAGGGATTATCGAATGGGCCTGAAGTGTATGGCTGCAAATCTTTGGGAATCGAGCGAATCGATCCAGCATCGATTCTTGGGGTCACGAATCGATTTTTTTCTGATTCTTTCAAATACGAACAAAATACTTTACCGTTGCAATCTCTGCAAAACGCATGAGTCACGTCCAGCACTTTCTTAACCGGGCCGGGTTGACGGTAAAATCCAAAGTGTTTCCAAATGGTTGCTTTCAAAGACCGCGGCTTGGCTTGCATGCCTGTACACAGCCGACGCTGCTTCCTTGTTTTGCCTAGCACTACGGTGGCTGAGAAGGCACATCCGCACCCACAAAAATAATCGATTTTTGAAAACGAGAAACGATTCTGATTCGTTCAATGTTAGAAACGCAATTCGAGCTCAAAGCGATTTTTTCCTGCACCCCTACTGAAGTGGTTCAGTGGCTAAGGCGTGACAAAATTGTGACTTTTATGATGTCTTGGACCAGTCGTGATGTGATCACTCCAGGATGATCATTGACTGCAAAGGCCAATTCCATTTTCTCTTACGTCCTGTTATCAGTTATTAGTATTGCTGTTTGGGATTTAGAGCATTTCAATAGAGTTCAGAGAGCACTACTGTTGGCATCATTGGCCATAATCACTTTTAGAGCTTCCTGTCCTTGGCTCCTCTATAAAACTCTGTAAACATGCTTTTCTCTGTTGAATGACTTGACTTCTGGTCACCCTTAACGGATTATCACCCAGTTTGGGTCGGGCTTTTTCTTTAAAGGACGCCGCTAAATCCATTGCTTAAGACTTTTTCACCACACTTTTGCATTTTTTGAGCCAAGTTCTCTCTCACTCTTCTGAAAGGGGTAAAAGCATTTAATTTCCTTTCACAGTGTTTGCTGTGTGCCCTCCTTCCGCACAATGAAATGTCATCTGATGTAAATGTATAGACAACATATGTGAATACACTACGTGATATTTTGACATATTTATTTAATGTAAACAAATGCAGCTTTCTTCCAAATCACAGATGTTGCTTCATCTAACTGCAGGGAAAAAAATCATTCCTTCTTTCATTTTACAGGATTAGCCATTTCATTAAAACCAATTGGTGTATCAACACTTACTGGCCATTTTATCAGCTCCAGTGACCATATAGGTGCTTTTCTTCATTTTGTTCAGTACAACCTGATTTATTGATTTCATAAAAAATATTAAATTACATTGGTCATTGGGGTTACACACATGACCCAGCCAATTTTGGTTCAATCAGTTTCTAACATCTCTACACACAAGTTCTTCACAGGAATAGGTAGGCAACTCGCTTCATCAGTCTTTCACTTAATTAAGCCCACTACACCTCTAGAAAGCTCAACAGTGAGGTCTGGAGTCCAAGACCTCACCTCAAAGGCATATCAATTAACTAAGCTTTTAACTTTAGATCCACATCGACCTCCCCAGTGCCTCCGGCTAAGCCTAGCCAAACTGGCACAGTTAATGCGTGCTCATTGCTTCAAGTTACATACATCAACACAGTATATACACTGATCAGCCATAATATTAACACCACCTTCTTGTATCTACACTCATTGTCAATTTTAGCTCCACTGACCATATAGGTCGGTAGTTTGGTAGTCAATTTATTTCTCTGTATACTTTGTTACGTTATTCGTTAATGGACCCACCATGGTACTTTTTGGGTAGATCATTCTTAGCACTGCAGTGACATTGAGGTGTTATTTTGTCCTTGTATGAGCGGATCAGGCACAGTAGAGCTACTGTATTTTAGTCCACCAACCAGCCAACAGCATCCCTTGAGCATCAGTGTAGGACTAAAGGACCAACACCAATTGCAGCACCTGATGAGCTACTGTCTCTGACTTTACATTTACAAGGTCAAACAAATACAGTAGGTCTGAACCACTACCTTGTCACCACCACATCAGTATCACTGCAGTGCTGAGAATGATCCATCACTCAAAAAATACCTCCAGAAAAGCTCCAGCAGCTCCCCTGCTATTATGAATATTTCCTACTTTGACTATAAGCAATGCAAATGTAGAGTAAAGTAATGCTCAGAAAGTAGAAAATGCTCGGTCATCCACATTTTTCTATATCTGAAGCCTCTAAAGCCTTGAAGAATGTCTTGTTCACACATCAGTTGCTTGACTGATCCTGAAGAAGCTGCATTGTGCTCTTTTGAGGCTGTTTGAGGCATTATCATGGACGTATCTTGATGGCATCTTGATACATTAGTTCTGTTTTGTTGTTCCTGGCCTTCAAAGCCATATCTGGATCTATCTTCTCTCTATCTTCGCACAGGCTGTCAGTTGGCAGCCTCGGAGGGAGCGCTCGCCGATACAGAAGAGGAACACGCACCCTCTGCTGTGTTTGCTACATTATTTCTCAGATAACAAGCCTGCGGTTTCTCTCTGAGAGCAGCCATTTTGTTTCTTAATCTCCACAGTCTCTGAATCAACACATTTCTCAACACGTTCCTGTAAAGCCCCCCGTTCTGCAATCCATCAGCACCATTTCAACACAAGATCATCTTCTCTCTGATGCTGCGAAGATACTTGTTAAACTTGTTAAAAGCCTTCAAGGGTTTCAGACTCCAAAATAAAGAAGACCTCTAAGCAAGACACGAATACAGGATTAAACAATATCTCAATGCCTGTTGATTACTGATTGGTTAAAAATAGCCTTTTACACCAATAATATTCAAATATGCAATTGAGATGATCTAATATGCATACATTTACATATATACCAAATGGATTATTTTTTATTTACAATGAGATGCACTTTATGGTAAAATCTGAACATAAACTACAAAAACTCTACAATAACAAGCTCATTTTAAGTTTTTAACCCTCTGGATTCTGAGGGTATTTCAGACACTCTGATGTAGTCTGACATGCCTTGACTTTTTACAAATTACACATGTCTAATTTTTTCTCCCCAAATTGTTACACAGGCTTTTGTTCAGCACAAACTCAGAAACAAGTGTCAAAACAGTAAGAGTGTCATAAATCTATATTTTGATTAAATTTGCTCTAAACTTAGACTTTCCAAAAACAAATTTTCAGATGTGCTGATATATTGTGAAACAACACTATAAACATTTATAGTCAAGACTTTTCAGCTCAGAACTGAATAAACAGAGGTGTTGGCTACCTACTGCTCGTTACATTTTTTAGAAATTGTATGTGGTTTTATTCCTAAAGTTTAACAAATGTAAGTTGATGTATTTCACTCATTCAGTGGTTCCTAGATTCAGTATTCATGAGACAGGTGTGAACTCTCGGCCACTAATCTTCCACTGGCATGTCTGGAATTACAAGTTAATTATCATATGAATGGCAGATTGTGTGAATGGGTGGAGAAAAAAGCGCAACTGTCTGACTTCTGGTGAAAAATGTGTCTCTGCATATTTAAGCTCCTCTTACAAATATCTAAAATTATATTTTGATTCAACCGATAAGGTTTCTGGGGTATGTTTAGTTTTGTTTCTAGAATAAAATTTTATAGAGTTACAGTATATAAGTGTTTTTGCTGGAGTGCTGACTCCAGAGGGTTAAGCACCACACACTGATCCAGTTTATTCCTTGTTGTATGGCTACAAAGCATTGCTGGTTTAGACAAGAAAATGTTATATTTCTGACCTTTAGTGGATGTTTTTTATACCTGTACTGATTGGTAGAGATGGTGCAATCACATTGTTTTAAGTTCAACACTTTCTTCACTAAGATACAGTGACTCAAATATGCTTTACCAAATGACTGAGTAGAATGTTAAAGGCTTAATGTTTTAGGGTTTTGATGTATGGGATGATGTGTTTGTGTGGGAGTTAAGCCTTTAGACAGTTTGTATTTACAAAGCTCTCTGAAATACAGATATTTCTATTGAGATTTGACACTTTATGACTACAATTTATCACAGAATCTAAAAAAAAAATCACTTTGTCACTTTTCTATATTACCATAAACCATCAATGGTTAATTTGTTCCCTATTCTATTAAAAATGTGGTCTTTATAGATTTAATTCCCAAAGTCTCCAAGCTCATTTTGCCCATCGCCTTTGTAATAACATAATCTGTAGATATAAATCAAGCTACAAATGAAATCAATTGTACTTCATTTTAAACATCCAGAACAATTATATGAGCTCTACTTATGCTGCCAGGTAAGCACAAACTGTACATTTTAATTTTCCATTTAAAGAAACTGCATTCATATAATATGTTTTTGTTCACTGGGACAATTAACACATTATAATAAGCCGTAAAGAACTAAAGATGATATATGTGATTATATACTTGCATATGCAAACATTACAAGCAGATTAAATATACAGATATTATACTAAATTCTTCAAATAAACATAGCAAAAGGGTTCTATGGTGGAAAGGTTCTCCAGTTGTATGTTTTTGTCCTTGAAACACGAACCACTTCAGTTATGTACGTGCTACTAGACAGTGTTCACGATAACTTTAAGCAACCATGAAGCCCATTAAAGCCAATAAAAAACATAAATAGTTATGTATATTCACGCTCTAGTGTATTCATAGTCCATAATATTATGGATTAGGTCCAGAGTGAGACCACAGTTAATGTTACTCAATATGTTTGTATCAATTCAAGCAATGATATAGAAGAACCATAAATAACCTTTAAATGGATGGTTTACAAAACCATTTCTGTAAACAGCATGTGTAGATTAAAAAAAAAAAGTTTAAAGAACCTCTGCAAAATGTAAATGTTCTAGGAAGGAACTGTCATGGCCCCCAATGCAGCCGTCCCCACCGTGGTCCTCATGTGCTTTTTGGTTGCATCCACGTCTCTATGTCACCGCCCTTGTCACATCATCCTGTCTGGTTAATGTTCAGCACCTATCTTGTCTCATCCCACAGCCCTGCTTGTTCATTCCCCTTTGATTATGTTTGTTATTTAAGCTTCCTCATGACATGTCCTTCGTCAGTCACTGAATGTTGTGAAAGTTTGTATAGGTTCGTCAATGTTACTGTAGGTTAATGAAAGTCAGGTTTATGTTCATGTAGGTCAGGTATGTAATAAAGTCTCTTGTTTGGGTCCCACCTCTGCATCCTGATTCCTCCTCAACCCTCACAAATGTTACATGACCCTTACTTTGGTAGAGTACCATTATGTGGAGGTTTACGTTACATGAACATTATGACCAGGTTTGACAAAGAGATGTGAAGAAAACCTCCAAAAATGGTTCTCTACCAATGTAAGTGTTCTTCCGAGATATTTGATACCTACATCTGATATTTAGAAAAATGGTTCTCTATAGTCCTCTATAGTCCTCTATAGAACCTTTTAGTACATCTTTTATTAAATATTGGTGATATATTTTATTAAATATTTCCTCGAACTCTGCATAATATGAAGGTTCTAGGGAGAACACATGCATTGTCATGGAACCTTGAAAAGGTTTTTTTTTTTCACGTCTGTTTTTTTAAACCTGATTTTTATGGGGAAAAGTGGTAGTTCTATTGTGTTGCTCAAAAGAACCCTTTAAAGTTCTAAGGAGAACTGTGTTTGAAAAATGTTCTAATATCAACATGAGGGGTCTTCATAGAACCTTAACATTATGCAGTGGTTCTTTAGATGTTTAAGACAAAAAATGTCAAACCTACATACAACACTTATAATGCTGTATGTTGGTTCTTCAGAGAATTGGTTCTACTGTGATCTGTTAGGCTAATATGTGATCAAACTCTCCATCACTAATATATTACAGGACCTTCACTGTTAACACATTTACATGTAATCTACAGTCTAGCAATATTAGAAAAAGTGCAAAACTGCACATTTGTCCAGAAGCTTTTAAGTCCACTGGTGGTGCACTTCATTAGCATATAATCCTTATGAGAAAGAATGATGTTATAAATATTTAACATTAGTGGATAATAGTTATATATGTATGCGGACCTAAGGCCTCCTTAAATAGGCTTACATGCTCTACAGAGGAACTGTTCCATTGTATTAATAACCCAAGTGCAATATTATCATCCAGTCTCTAAACCTTCTACATGTACCATTTTTACATATTTTGGAAATATTTTCTCCTCAGTATCTAACTGTGCAAACATACACTGTATTGGCAAAAGTATTTGGACACCTTATTCTGCAGTCAATTATAAAGAGACTCTCTAGCTTTGTAGATGTCTCTACTGTCCATGGAAGGCTTTCTGCTGTGAAGATTTGATTGCATTCATCCGCAATGGTAGTTAAAGAGGTCAGGATGTTGGATGATCACCACCACTACCTCATCTCTAACTCATCCCAAAAGTATTGGATGGGGCAGATAGCTCATGTTTAATGCTAGTACTTGTCTACAGGGACTAGACATGCTGTGCTTTTGTACATCAATGGGTGCAAATGAATGCATTAATTTGAAGGGGCGTCTACAAACTTTTGGACACATTGCATTGTTCCAGGCAAGTCCTATTAATGGAACTATCACATCTTTCATAGGCCTCGACAAATGCTATTAGATAAAAGAGAGAAATCAGCCTAATTGAATTTTCCTAGATTGAAATGCCTTAGATACAGGAAGATGGCGGTGCGTAAAATATGCAAAAGCATGAATGAAAATCTTGATCAAAATAGGCTACCACTGGGAAAACCCATTAGTAATGGCAGATAAATGCCTATTTGATGTACTTAAAGCAGATTACTCAAGACAAGATGCTTATCTAGCACCGGAAGTATGCCGACTTTGTTGTATTCATTCCAACGGGAATAATATCACGTATTGAGATTGATGGCGGCCTAGTCGTGCATATGAAAGTGTACTCGTATCACTTGGTATTCTATGTGCAAAACGAGAAGACTCTGGCATCATCCGATTCACACCTGCAGTAGCAGATGAGACCATCTCCCCAATGACTCATTCACACTCACACACACCAAAAAAATGAGGTTATGATTGACTCAGTGGGAGCATTCTCTCTGCCTGACATACATTGATATTATTCATATAGTTTGGCTAGTAAATAATGATGAATGTCTCTGCTGTCCTATCGCAGCTAACACTGTGACTCATTCTCAGTCTTGGCCATATCTTATCTACGGTAACTGGAGTGGAGGGGACTTTCCAGTTAAGTGTGTTAACATGGTGTTGGTTGGGATTGGCTATAGATATACATATTCAAAGTGAACCTCATTAACCAATGCAGAAGAATTTGACTTCCAAGAAGTGAAACTATGGCTGTGACTGGACTAAGAATCAAAACATAATATGAGCGACTTGAACACAAACATCCAGAGTTGACTGTGGTGACTCACAATGACTCTGACACACGAGGGAGCTAAATAGCAATGTAATATAGACAGATGATTAAACAGCAGGGCTGTGCAATGAACAAGACATGACATGGCTGGGGGTGGGGGTGGAGACATGATGTGAATGACTGTGGTGACTCACAATGACTCTGACACATGAGGGAGCTAAATAGCAATGTAATATAGACAGATAATTAAACATCAGGGCTGTGCAATGAACAAGACAAGACGTGGCTGGGGGTGGAGACATGATGTGAACAAGACACGTGAAACACGTAAACAAAAGCATGTGGAGAAAAGCCGGCACACGAGGATAAACAAGGCACGTGGACAGAGGCGGGGTCAGAGACGAGGCAGAGGCAGGAGGGTTACAGGCACTTCAGTTGGTGAGATTGAATTGGCAATCTTCCAATCAAAAGGCTGCTTCATTAACAAGTTTACAGCTACACCATACAAATTATTTTTTATTTTTATACAAATTGTAGTTTAGGATATGTGTCAAAATCCCAAATGACCAGGGTGGTAGTCCACAAAGCAGGATTTCTAATGTCTATCCAGATATCTCCAGCCCAGCATTGGAGACTATCCATTAGGACTGTCCTGCTCTTTTCACATTGGGAAGGTTTGACTTTGGATTGACGTTACCTGAAAAACTCTGCTTTGTGGGACCCTTCCAGCCCAATCTCCAGATCTGAACCCCATGGAAAACCTCTGGAAAGTGTTCAAGTGGAAGACAGATGGTCATCAGTCATCAAACAAAGCCCTGTTGCTTGAATTTTTGCATTAGGAGTGGCAATGAAGTCACCCACTAGCAATGTGAAAGAGGTGGAGATTGTGAACACATCAGCCTTATTCTACTAAATATTAGAATTGTGTTACTTAATATGTCATTTTCTGCAAATAAAAGCTCTAAACAACAATATTTAGATTTGAAATTTGTGAGGAATGTTGTCAGTAACTGCTACCCTGAACTGAAGTAAGAGGTTAAGATAATGGATGGATGGATGATGTCAGTAGTTAAAAAGGTTATCCCAATTTTTCTCAAGAGCTATATTTATGTATATAGCCATACTTATTTACATACTTAAGCTCCCTTTGGGCTTCCTCAACTTGGGTTTGAACAATGGAAGAACCCTTTAGGAAACCTCCAGGAAGTCTTCTTCAAAGGGTTGTACTCTTAAGAAACTTAAGAAATTCAAATCTGAAGCATGGTGCCTGTTAGAACCAGTTCCTGCAGGAGCTTTTAGACTATTAATGGTGCCCCCCAATAAACCTTTTATATAGCAAGGTTTCTTGAGCCACCTAAAATGTATTTTTAAGTCCGTTGAGCACCTCACTGGATATGTGAGTCACCTTCAAGTCTAAGGTATAAAGTCCACAGATGGCCAGCATACTTTCACAATTGCTTTAATTGTACTTCAATACAGTGGTGTCAACCTAACAGTATGAGTACATCATTATTATAGGAGATCCATTAAAACCTGCAAACATTATTTAATTCCATATAAATAATAGTCTTAATTTGTAAGACATGCATTATACTGTCTCATTAACTTAATATAAGATTTTTAATGAACTCCAGCTAGGTTCCTTACTGTTCTCAGCCGCAACAAACCCTTCCAGTGCCTTAAAAAGCCATTAGTAGCCATTATTTATGACAAATCAGTGTCTGCTGACCATTTGAGTGGGCTGGACTGAAAGGAACTGCACTTCCAGTAACTGCAATGCTCTGTCACCAATCAACACTTTCTTCTACCAAGCTCTACAGCTCCACAAACACAACAACACATATCAGAAAATAATAGCAATGTCCTGCAGGGGGAATCTAGAGTCTCTGACCATTTTCTCACCACCATCTCTTTCTGGCTCTTTCACAACAGACAAGTCTGTGTTCTTCCAGTTAAACAAAGTTTAGAAAAACACTTGATGCCCCGCAGCTTTAAAATGGTCAGGAGTGCACCTTTTTCTACCATCACCTTCTCTTTGTGTATTCTACCTGAGAGCCAGGTTCACTGGAAATAATGGCACATATGCTCTTCACACCAATTCATCCAGCACCCCCTGGGGTTTAGTGTGTGTACTGACCAAGTCGGCTTTACCAAGTAAGCGAAAGAGCCTGGCGTTGGCGTGAAGGACTGTGTGAAAGGCCATGTGCAAAACCCCATGCTGGAGAACTAAGGGATGTAACCTTTTTTTCCCAGCAGAAGAGGCAGGCGAGGGCTGCGGCTACTGCATTAAACAAGCTTTGGGTGGAGTAGCGGTGCACCTTTACATCACAAACATGAAGATATGATGGTAGACTTGAGCAAGAAGTATCGAGAAGCCAGCACAGCAATCCAGGTTGATCACACACATGTTGTATCTGTTCACCAACACGGTAGAGGAACCAAGCTACACACATTTCTTTGCAGAATTGAGAGCAGCAGTAATGTTATCTGTTCACAAAACATTGCTCTGCTTTACAGCCTTGAAGCTACAAATGCAGACGTTGGCATTTGTTGAGCAAAAACAAGGTGCATCTGTTCTAAAATGAGGAAAAATGCTCACGCTGCATTTGATAAGATGCCGAAGATTAGACGTTAGGAGCTTTTACACCGTGCTGAGCCAACTGTTCTATGTCTAGTAAAATGGGGAGGAAACTGACCCATGATTCTTGAACAGCACTTCAGTAGAACAAGAGATGAAAATGGATGAGGTGCCAAGTTTCGCTTCGAACTTGACTTTGAAGGAGCATCTATGCTTATGTGTATATCCTGTCCTGCAAGGGATTTTAAGACAGGTCCATTCTGTAACCCAACAGTGACCAACCAAGCATTGTGCAGAAGGGTTGGTCACCACCACCTCGGCACTAGTCCAGACTCTTCTTAAAAAAAACAAAAAAAAACAACAACAACAACTACCCCATCTGTTCCTCTCAGCCTAGTCGTAGTCACAGACCTCGCAGTCCATGATGGGTTTTTTCCACACATGCCAAGCCAAAGTAGGTGCCATTTGGCTGCTTATTTATTCATTTATTCATTTCCACCTGAGGTGACCAAACCCCAGAGCGCTGCGGCTCTAGAGCAGGTAAGAGGTCCATGCCCAGCAAAGGCTCATTGGGTGCAGTAACCAATAAAGCCAGTCAATTAGTCAATCAATCAGTCAATTAGCTAGTGGATCATGCAGCAATCAGTCAATCAATGGAATCAATCGTTCTTGAATGAACTTTTTAATGAAAAATTACGTCCTCACTTACCCTCCACAATAAAAGTCTTCATGGTGTATTAATAAATCCCCTTAATGAGTAAAATCCCCAGCTACAATGTTCCTCAGTAGATCGTCCTGCTGCTGGTGATGAAGGGATAATTGCACAAGAAAACAGAGAGATGGAGAACGACGGAAAAAGAAAAATCCGGAGAGCGATTAGACGCACGCCATCCCGTCCGTCCGTCCCGTCCCAGCTTCACGCCGTGCAGGCGCGGGACGGAGATGAGCGGCGCGTCCCGCAAAGCTCCAGTCTACCGCTCATTTGTGCGCAACATCCGCAAAAAACAAAGCGAGTGAGAGAGAAAGTGAGAGAGAGAGGGAGAGAGAGATGGAGTGAAGTGATGGAGCCCCGGTCTGATGAGTACGAGGCGCGGAGGAGAGAGCAGAGCGCCGAAACAGCGGAAGCGAGAGAGAGAGAGAGAGAGAGAGAGAGAGAGAGAGAGAGAGAGAGAGAGAGAGAGAGAGAGAGAGAGAGAGAGAGAGAGAGAGAGCAGCCCGATCATATGGAGTGAGTGCGCGAAAGAAAGAGCGAGCGAGCAGAGATAGACAGATGGATAGAGTGATAGAGAAGGTGAGAAGTAAAGAAAATTTCAATTTCAAACTCGTCTTATTCGAACTCGCATTTCCACCTTAAATGCTGCAGCTTCTACATTCAGACGCATTGGGCGCCCCGGGGCGCCTGAATGCAACTGCTGCACTATTTAAGGTGGAATTGGGAGTTCTAATTGAAAGACGCTAAATTCTACATCAGGGTAAATTGCGTGGAAAATATATTACACTTGTGTTTTATAATCATGTCTAGACTTTCAGAAAGGTAATGGAGAGCTAGCTTATTTTAAAAAAGGTACCACGGTACTGCCATCATAGTGTCCAAAACATTGTTTTGTAAGACCAGTGGTAAAAATGTCTAATTGTTTAACACTAATATACCTCAGGACTTTTTAAGGGACTCCAGAGCACGTCACGATATGACAATATGAAAACTCAGAGTTATTGGGGGGGGGGGAGATGAGTGAATTAGCATGGAAATTGCAGCAGCCAAAAACAGTGGGAAATTGAATGTGGAAGTGATTCTTGAGCACAATACGCCCCCCAGCGACTACACAGACTGAGAGAGAGAGAGGGGGGGTCCAATTACCCACGATAAAAGACACTGTTCAAGACTGTGTGATTAACTACAGCCTCAGCCTTTTCCCCATACAAGGAAGTAATAGTGTCCATAAAAACATCAGTCATTTACTCAATTGCTACATTTTTCCACTGGCTTTACAGAACAGGGGACAATAGTACTTGTCTAGTATCTCTTTATCTATCTACAGGTGCATCTCAAAAAAATGTAATATCATTGAAAACTTAATTTATGCTCAGCTCAGCTTCAGCTCAAAAAGTGAAACTCATATATTATATAGATACACACAAAGTGTTTATTTATGTTAATGTTGATGATTATGGTCTACAGCCAATGAAAACCCAAAAGAATAATACCCAGAATACTATATAAGATCAATTTAAAACAATGCTTGGTCCGGGCTCCTTTTGCATGAATTACTGCATCAATGAGTACCAACACCAAGAGATGACATGGCTCCCCAAACCATCACTGAAAGTAAATTTTACATTTCATTTTGAAATCAAGATCCCAGAGTCTGGAGGAAGAGCAGAGATACACACAATCCAAGCTCCCTGAGGTCTACTGTGACATTTCTCTACATTTCTTACTGATTCTACAATCAGTGATGGTTCTTTCCATCCATGCATCCATCCATCCATCCATCCATCCATCCATCTGCATATTACACTGCATCTAAACCCAAAGATGATCATTAGCTTCATGGTTTAGCTTACCACAGCTGTCTCCTCAAACAACATCAACAACACTCACCACCACAGATAAAATCTACCTGCTCCAATAATTGGAGATTCTGCTCATAGCACTCGTGCAGTAAAAGTTACAGGAAATGGCGCTGTGCTCAAAATGAGTCATGGACGTGAGACTAATTGCACCATTCAAGCTCTTTCCAAGCTCTGTTACAGTGCCCCTTGCTGCCAAACTAATAAACTAACCAAGCAGATAACTTAAGCACCATGGACAGCACCCCTGGTTTGGTCTTTAACCTGCATTGATGCCGAGTGACTCATGTGCTTGGCTATTTTTGCTCTGGACTTTACTTCCAGCAGTGTAATTTACCCAACAACAGTGCTTGTGAATGAGTACACCAAGGTAATACTTTATATATGTACTCAGCCAAAACATTAAAACCAATTTGCTAATATGGTTACTTTGCAGAGCTCTGTCCTGGGTTTTAGCTAAGTTAGTGTGACGCCCTGCCCTGCGCCCAGTGACGGGGTAGAGGACTCTCAGTGACCCTGACTAAGATTAAGTGGATAAGATAATGAATGGATGGATAATTTGCTGCAGCACTGACTCACCATGTCATGGATTCTACAAAACTTTTGAAGCTCTGCTCTGGTATCTGGTCTCAAGACGTTAGCAGAAGTCCGGCAAGCTATGAAATGGAGCTGCTGGAGATCTGACTTGCTGTTCTGAGATCTGAGGAATCTGGAAATCACATTAAAATATGCAGAAGTTTGTTTTCTATTGTACATATACAGGGGTTAGACAATGAAACTGAAACACCTGGTTTTAGACCACAATAATTGATTAGTAGGTGTTGGGCCTCCTTTTGTGGCCAATACAGCATCAGTTCGTCTTGGGAATGACATATACAAGTCCTGCACAGTGGTCAGAGGGATTTTAAGCCATTTTTCTTGCAGGATAGTGGTCAGGTCACTACGTGATGCTGGTGGAGGAAACCGTTTCCTGACTTGCTCCTCCAAAACACCCCAAAGTGGCTCAATTATATTTAGACACAAAGACTTGCTGTCTTGGTCACAGATGCGCCAGCAAGACGTGCACCAACACTTTGTCCTCTTTTGAACTCTGGTGTGTCATCATAATGTTGTGTGCATTGTAATATACTATATAACTGTGCTCTTACCTGCTAACTGAACCTTCACACTCTGCTCTTACTGGTGCAATGTGACATTAATGAAGATTGGCCACCAGACTGGTCCAATTTAGCCATGAAACCTCCCACACTAACATGACAGCTGTTTCAGTTTCATTGTCTAACCCCTGTAATAACTTATGAACACTTTCAAAATCAATAAACCATGTAGTTTAACCAGGGTTCCATAAGACTGCTTGTTTGCATGGGTTTTGCTGCTGGAAAAGGAAGTAAATGTAGAAAAATGACATTTCCATTGTAGTGAGGCATCAACCAAACAGAAAGTCATTGTTGCCATATAGCAATGGCTTGTATTTGTTTGTGTGTATTGATTTAACGTCTTCAGTGCTGAATGAAAAGAGTAATGAATGAACACCTGCAGCACTGAATTCATTCAAGGTTCATGCCCTGTACATGTTAATTCAGCACTGTGGGATTTGCTGCAAAAACATTCACCAATTGTTTTCTTTGCCTGAAAAAAAAAATCTATAAGTTCAAAGTAAACCAAAACTTGCCATCAAGTGCCACTAAAATCACTTTTAAACATCACATTATTGAAGGAAACACAGCCACATTGTATCCACACTGCTTTAGACAGTCAATGGTTTGACTTAAAGCTCCCAAAATCATCAATTTCTTGTATTTTATGTTAAGAATAAAATGCGTCCCAGCTTTCAGAAAACTTCACTTTGCCACTTTGCTCTGAAGTCTGTTATTTTAGTTTTAATCATGAAAGTCAACCGTGCAGGCACAATAAGCGAAAAACCATGACTCAGTTGAAACCATTACATAATAAGCTGATAAACACAAAAGAACACTGCAATTGTGTTCTTCGAACCATTTAGGGGCTTTAAAACTTCAATGCTCTTTCTTCTACTGGATATCAGGCAAGCTTTTATGTTATTTTTAAGTGCTGAACAAAAGATGCAGTAATAGGCCAGTTTAGACTATGTTTCCTAATAGGATTATTTGCTTTGAGATCATTTAATTGAAGCATCAAAGTGTTTACCCAAACATATCGATTGAAATAGGATCAAAAACTAGATTCATCATTGCATAATGTGATATTAAAATGGAATATTGTTATTGAGAAGTACAAGCAACATTGATTTTAGTGAGCACTGTCGAATGGTCAGCTATGCAAAGCAAATCAAATTCCTTATGCATGTCTGTGGCCACTTTATTAGGTACATCTTCCATGTACTATATACAGGGGTTAGACAATGAAACTGAAACACCTGGTTTTAGACCACAATAATTTATTAGTAGGTGTACGACCTCCTTTTGCGGCCAATACATCGTCAATTCGTCTTGGGAATGACATATACAAGTCCTGCACAGTGGTCAGAGGGATTTTAAGCCATTCTTCTTGCAGGATAGTGGTCAGGTCACTACGTGATGCTGGTGGAGGAAAACATTTCCTGACTCGCTCCTCCAAAACACCCCAAAGTGGCTCAATTATATTTACATCTGGTGACTGTGCAGGCGATGGGAGATGTTCAACTTCACTTTCATGTTCATCAAACCAATCTTTCACCAGTCTTGCTGTGGTATATCTATGGTATGTCACCCATAATGTTGTGTGCATTGCAATATTTTGAGCAAAACTGTGCTCTTACCCTGCTAATTGAACAATTTGCAATTAATGAAGATTGGCCACCAGACTGGTCCAATTTAGCCATGAAACCTCCCACACTAAAATGACAGGTGTTTCAGTTTCATTGTTCAACTCCTGTGTATGCAATGACCATGTTTCCATGCACACCAATACATACATTTTAGCTTGTTAATCTACCTGAGACAGCAAAGTTCAATGGTCATTGTCTGACTAAAGCCTTAGTCAACAATAGCACAGCCTAATATGGTCCAGACCAACGTTAGCAAACTATTGTAGATAGAACTTAACATGAAATTTGAAGATTTTGTGATATTTTGCTACTTTTTCCAGTAGCACCTCAGATGTACAGCTTTACTCAATTCATGGTAGTGAACTGTGCATCACAACCCATGAACGGAGTCTTTATTTGTTCACAAATGTGTCTAAATCGGTGTTAGTGAGCACTTCTCCTTTGCTAAGATAATCCATCCACCTCACAGATGTGGCATATGAAGATGTTGATTAGACAGCATGATTATTACACAGGTGTGCCTTTGGATGGCCACAATAAAAGGCCACTCTAAAATGTGCAGTTTCATCTCACAGCACAATGCCACAGATGTGGCAAGTTTTGATGGGAGCATGCACATTTGGCATACTGACTGCAGGAATGTCCAACAGAGATGTTGCCACTGAATTGAATGTTCATTTCTCTACCATAAGCTATCTCCAAAGGCGTTTCAGAGAATTTGGCAGTACATCCAACTGGCCATGTGTAAACACTTGTGCTGTGTGATGAAACTGCACATTTTAGAGTGGCCTTTTATTGTGGCCAGCCTAAGGCACACCTGTACAATAATCATGCTTTTTAATCAGCATCTTCATGTGCCACACTTGTGAGTTTGATGCAGCATTTGATCCGGTTTATTCCTTGTGGTATGGCTAGAAAGCTTTGCTGGTTTAGACAAGAAAATGCTGCCTTTCTGACCTGTAGTGGATGTATTTAGCCTAACATAGCTCTACCGATTGGTAGAGATGGTACATTGTGGTAAGTTCAACACCTTCTTCAATAAGATATAGTGACTCAAATCTGCTCTACCAAATGGTTGAGCAGAATGTTAAAGGGTTAATAGCTTTTTTCTTCTTCCCAAAAGCTAAAATTTTACTGAGTGGTATATTCACAACAGCTCCTATAAGGGTGAATTAACTCATTGACTGGGCCTAATATCTTTCTCCAGACCACTGCTTTATCTCAAACCTCATCATCCAGCGACTTTTATGTAGAACATGGGAAGCTGCAAGATGAACTCTTCCCAGCTTAATTCTTCCCAGATTAATAAACTGTCCAGCTTTTGCACGCCCATCGAAACTCGCCGTGTTGGCTGGAGAAAGTCCTAATGAAATGAAGCAAGTCAGTGATGGTAAAAGAGATCCAGATTTCTGTCATTTAAGTCTGACTTGAGAACAGTTGTGTGGTGTCTAATTGGTTCGTTAGGTAGGAAATGCTGATTGGAGGTCGGGAAAAAGAAGCATGTACCCAGAACAAAAAAAGAGAGAATTTGCCTGGCCTTAGCAGCTGGCATATGAGTCAAAGATGAATGGGTTTTCCCTGAAAGGGGAGATGTTTTCAGGGCCATCTTTACACAGAGCTGAGCTCAGACAAGTGACAAAATGTTTGACATGTTGCAAAGAAGCATGAAGAGATTTTAAGGTTACAGTGCTTGAGGGAAGCTCACCCCTGAGCTTTTATTGCCTGAATAAAAGCACAGTCATAAACATTGGCTGGAGCTATTGCAACGGCTTCTAATGAGGCAGAGCTCCACGAGGGACACAATGACAAAGTGGATGTGTAATGTGTCGCCCTGGTGGTTCATTTAAGCCTGTGCTGTTTTGTTGATTATTTTAGCACAGATGGAGACATCCAAAAGAAAATATCACACATTGTAAAGCCTTTTAAGTTGTAGTGTGAATAAAAGCAACTTACTTGTGTTTTGGGATCTGGTCTTGTGACCGGAAGGTCGTCAATTCAATCCCTGGGCAGGTCATGACTGAAGTGCCCTTGAGCAAGGCACCTAACCCTCAACTGCTCCCCAGGCACCATAGATAGGGCTGCCCACCGCTTTGGGCACATGTTCTCACAGCCTAGTGTGTTCAATAGTGTGTGTTTCTTTGCACAGATGGGTTAAATGTGCAAATCACTTTGGCAAAAAAATGTAATGTAAATGTTACACGTCCTCATAAGACAGCCTTGTGAACAATGTGAGCATTGTCTTTGAGAACAAGCATTTGGCTCATTGATCTTCCTTTAAATTTACATTTGGGAATTATGATGCTTGTATCTACCACCACGTAAAATGTAACATCATGCCCCCCATTATGGCATCTTTCTGCACTCTCACTCTAATCCAGCTGCTTTAAGGAAGCTAAAAAAGAAACATAAGCTCCTGCCTTAGTAGGACATTAAACTTTCTTCTTGCCAAAAATCACACCTGATAACAATATTTAAATACCTTTTTACAAAAAATGCTTGGAAAATCAAGTCTATTTCCACTTCTCTAAAAATATATCTACAAAGTTAGCTTAGCATCTTTGTGAGGTAAGAAAATTGTTGCCATATTAGTCCTATGTAAACAGACTAAAGGACTCCTGCTCAATTATTTGGTAGAGCGCATTTAAGTCACTATAACTTATTGAAGAAAGTGTTGAACTTAACACAACCTGATTGTGCCATCTCTACCAATTGGTAGAGATATGTTAGGCAAAGAAAATCCAATAGAAATGCTCATTTTCTTGTCTAAATGCTTCCTAGCCATAACACGAGGAATAAACTGCTGTTGCAACACCACACAAATGAGTGTATTGCACATTTTTTGTATTTGAAATGTATATTTTGATTTTAACATAAAGTGTAATACAATCTGTAAATTGTATTTTTAAAATATACATTATAAAATTGGTCCTTTAAAAAAGAAATGTTGACTGTTTTTATTACTGACCAATTATTCTGACCAATTACAACAAAAAGAACGTAAATAACATTGTATAACACATGTATGAGTTTTATTTTGTATCATATTTGATACATCCATAATCTATTGCACACATTATGTTGTTTATCAGTCAACATGCAAAAGGATACAGCACACACACATTTTTAACCCCGTAAAATGAGTTTTAATTATATTTATAAGTTGTATCCAATCATGCAGTTCATGCATAGTCCATCTGGGGGAAAAACACAATTATCTGATTTTATACATTAACTTTTTATTACTATTTCATTTTAAAATAAACTGAATATTATTATTTATATAGTAATAAATTATGTCAAATTGTTTATACTTTAATTATGTTAAAAAGTCAGCTATGTATCAAATATGATACACTTGACTTTAAATATACAGCTAGATGGCATCATCTTGTAAGGCAGCCCAGGTGTAAGACAAAGGCTCTGAATCTGTCAGTGATGATGCATTAGGTAAGATAGCCATGTACTCTGAGCTGACCAGTCTCGTTTATAGGCTCTTCCAGGTTCATCTCGTCTTATCTAGGAACAAGTATCTCGGCCTTTGGCGTACAGTGTGCTGCCACTTTTCCATTACTTCTGGAATCAGATAGAGTTTCCACCGCATGCCATTAAGAGCCAATGGCAGGTCATTCTCCACGGAGACCTAAAAGGACAATTTCCATGATGGAGCTGTTTTCAGGCTCTGACCAAAACTCATTAACTCATTGGAATAAAGACAATGCAGGCTTGTTCACATTAACTTGTAATTACACATATCTGATTCTCTCTCTCTCTCTCTCTCTCTCTCTCTCTCTCTCTCTCTCCTGCATTCTCATTTGCCCCCTCTCCATTTCCATTTGCCTTTTTAATTAGAATCTTGAACATCGCAATATGAATTAACCTGCCTCAAAGAAAAATGTCCAGCCTTTGTCTACTTCATGTTTCAGAAGCACTGTTTAAAGAAAATGCTGCATCCATGCATTTCATGAACAAACATCTGACACCTACTTCCATGTTAAATGCCATTTGTTATGTTCTTGTGTGAAGAAGTTTTAGGAGCCAGTGGGTCTTCTCAGTCATCTAATGACATGTAATTGCTTGGGGAATTCACATGCAAGAGCACTTTTATATGAGAGGAGGAAACTGGCTCTTCTTGCACAGCCTGCAATCAACAGCTTTTGTAGCATAATCCCCTTGACTGTCAAGCACTGCTTTTGATGCATGTTGCTCCCTTTGCTTTGTAATGAAGCCCTTAAGTATAGATGTAAGAAAGCCTGTCCAAGCACTGAGGATGCCTATCGCAAGCCTGATCCATGCATAACCACAGAGATGATCCATCAATTATCTTCCTCTTACTCTCCTCTCTCTTTTTTCCACAGCCCTCCATTTGCATACATTTTCCACACATTGACACAATTGAGTGACCAGTCCAGCTGTAAACAGTCAATTGTAGCAGAGCGCATAATAAATGATTCATTAGCCTACCATAAACGGTAAGAATGCTTTGTTTCTGGAAGTTTCCAGTTACAGCATTTCTTGTTGCTACCCTCCTCTCTCACATACTTCTCTTGCATACCATGCAAATCATAAATTATATTTCCTATCACTGCGTTTTCCAGTACCCACTTCCTATACATAAATTGGAGTGCTAGTGTAAGTTCTGTCATGAGACTCAATGCTACATCATTCATTCATTCACAAATCTCACCAATCACAGTCCTTCATCTGCATATACTAAGAATTAAGCAGTTACTGATATAACAATGCTCCACTCCTTCCTGCCCATCACCACCAGTGTGGTCCTGGTCCTGTTGTCTGGGGGTTGGCTCAATCCTGGGCCCAGGATGGGGCTTACGCCAAAAAGATTTTAAAGATTTTTATTACTTGCTCTCAAATAATTGTAAAAATGTAAATATGTAATAAAATCAATATCATTCACATTTCCTGTCTCTGAGGCTTTATGACAGAGCTTTCTTCCCACATTCTCCACAGGTCACCCCCAAATGAATTGGAACCCCCAAATTAATTGTAGTGATCTAAGATCAGAGGTATTTTGTTGGCTAAACTGAAACCATATGAGTAGTCTATAAATGCAGATATGAAGTCATGGGCAGTCTATGGGGAAGATCAAGAGGAGGCAACTAGCTGTTCTTGCACAGCCTGCAATCAACAGCTTTTTTTAGCATAATCCCCTTGACTGCAGAGCATTGCTTTTGATGCTTGATGCTCATTCTGCTTTGTATTGCAGCCCTTAAGTCCTGATGTAAGAAAGCCTGTCCAAGCACTGCGGATGCTTATCAAAAGTACTGGGTGAGGTTAGGATACACAGCCACATGGCCAGAGCCATCTCTGAGCTCTGTAACAGTTGTTCAGAGCAGTCTTAGATGACATTGAGTTTGTTTTTTATCGCACATCTGTCAGATCTGAAAAATGATGCAACAGCGGCTCAAGAATAATTGTGTTTTTAGTGTTGCCATTTGGTATTGTAAATGCACCCCATGCAAAAAGTAACAAAAATACAGATTAAAATATGCCATACCGATTTGAAATCAGCAACATATTAAAATATACACCATGTTCTTCAAGCTTGTTTGTTTGGCTTCATTATAGATTTTGTTGTGTGAGCACTGGATGCTAATTAAAATTCTTTCTAGTTTGTAAGGTCAGTCATTGTTACTGCTTTCAAATTGCCAAGGTACTTCCTATTGTCACCGTCAAGCTGGATAAATGGAAATGCGCAGAAAAATCTGAGGGAGTGCCAAGCTTAGACCTTTAGACTGAAACTCCTAACAGTCCACTGTATTGATTTAGATTCTCCACATTGTCCAAAAAGTGTTTTATACAGCAACTACATCAGATAAATACAAAAAGTTGATGTTTTTGCAAAAGTAACCCTTCAGACTTGCAGAATGTTTATTTTATGATTTGTAATACAATAACACATGTTTACATTTTACTACTAAACACAGTTTTTAGACTTTTTTGCATTTAAAATAATTTATTTTAAGCTGCACAACACTTAAGGAACTTTATGTAGTATCATCAGATTACACCTATTCATTACTTATCATGGCCATTGGGTTCATGCTGAAATTCTTTTAATTATTTCTGTCTTTTATTCTTGGATTAGTAGTCCAACATGACCAGGTCCAGCCTAAGTCTGTAAATCAGAGCTTTACATTGAGACTGGGATGGAGTAAGTACCGGTGTGATGTTCCTTTATTTCCATAAGCTCCCTTGCCCCTGCTCACTCTCCAGATTATAAGAATTTCTAATATTCCCCTCACAGCAGATTAAGACGATTAGTCCCTGTCTCAGAATGGAATTAGTTCATTTGTGAACTTTCTTCCTGCATGTTAATCTCTGCCAGCAGTTTGCAAATTACTTGAACTTTCACAAGGTAATGCAGCTCACCTCCTTCTCCACAGCAGCTCAGCACAATTTTTGGGGTATGTATGTCCTAACTTTCTCTGAAAAAGCTTGCATTTGGCAGCTGGGAAATTATAGCCTTGTGAATAAGAGACTATCAGGGAACATCCAAATTATGGGTATTACCTGCCATCTGGAGATATTTGTGAGAACACTTACAGATACAATGTACAAAGCAAACAAACATTCAGTGCCAATGTTTAAACCACTTCCACACAATGAAGAATTGTGTTTAACCTCCAAGACTTTTATCAGACTCTAAGGATTATTATACAGTAGCTACATGTTGTTCTTTACTGGTGGTTCCAAGGAGCTTAGTGCTGGCCTAGAATAGAAAACTGTATTTATCAAGGAACACAAAACTGAAATACAATAATCCTCAAATGTTTTTATGTCCTCCATTAGATCAAAGGAATTAACCAATTCCCGCATCCTAGACTGTTTCATAATAGCCTTGACTCCGCCCCGACACATTACACACACCACCAACCTTACAATTTTAGTTCCCATGCAAACCACAGTGTCAACACCATCAATTCAATCCATATCTTTTGTCTTCATGCATCTCCTCTCTCAGACACTTCTCTTCCATACTGTGCACCTCTCCTCTCTCTACACCAGTGGTGATTGCTCTAAGACTGCAAGGGAAGCTCAGCTTCCCCTAAAATGTCAAAAAATAAGTGATCAATAATATACTGTTGTGTGTACATGTCATTGACTAAATATGCGCTACAACCCGCTCAACTTTTGTTCAGAATCAGCTTCTTATCACTGGTAACGATGCAGCTTTTCTCTCACTCATTCCCGCAGCTTCACAGCGCTTAAAACAGGGTGGACGCTCAGCGTCCACAGAGTTCAATAGTAAAGCAAAGTGTGCAGCGAAACGAGACGAGTCATTGGATAAACGCTGGGCTTTGTCCCGCCCATCGGACGCACAGCGTCTCTGGGGGTCTATGGGGCAGTGGGCTGGCCTCGGCTGGCCCGGACGCTCAGCTTCTGCATGATGATTGAATGATCTGTCTGAGGCTGAATCCCTTTTTGATTGACAGCTAAATGAACGAATCAGCGATCTTTTGGTGTAAACATCCGTGGGAGTTTTTTTTTTTTTTTCATTCATTCAATCGAAGACTTTCCTAATCCTCTTAGCGGCATTTTCTTTGTTAAAAATGACTAGCGACAAGTCGAGCTTTTATTTCTGGTGTTTTTTTGTAGCTGCTTGTGTTTGGAGACTGACTTCTATCACTCCTTCTGACTTATATCAAAGTTTCTGTCCAGCGGTAGCACTCACAGGCGGACACACTTCACACTAGCCTCGCGCCAGTAAAGAGCTTCTCCTGTTTTTAAAGCGGCTCAAGTCTTACACCCGCAACACCATGAGCCAATGCCGTTTAAGCCGCCTAGCTCTGCTGGCCATTGAGAGGACACTAGTCAAGTCCCTGGAAAAGACGCCTTGTTGGTACGACAGGGTCACAGATCATTTTCTTGAAAAGGAATGGAGGGTAGAATTTACGTATAAATAAACCGACACATTTTATGATGTAGCCCGAAATTGAGCTTCCCCTCCTTGAAATACCAGCATCCGCCACTGCTCTACACATATGTTCTACATAGCCACCAAAGAACAAATTAAACTGGACAGAATTAACTGAAAAATGCATCCAAGGTCCTTTTAAAAACGTTAATTCAAAGACAGCTGTTTTGCTAAAGGAAACTATAAAAGTAAAGTGAATGGTAACCCCAATTTATTGTGTTGAAACCAATTTGGCATGAATGGTGTCCACCAAAACCAAAGGAAAGAGACCGTTCATAAGATCAGAGTCAGTGACAAAAGCAGTTCATCCCCATATGAAAATACACATGCAGTCCATAAATAATTGCTGTGCAGTCATGAGCAGTCTATGGGAAAGATTGCATTGCTACATTGGGAGCCTATTTGTGGAGCACTGCTCTATTTCATCCTCCATTCTGACAGATCTCCGACGTGTAGTGTAATCACTAGTGTAATAGTTGCATAACTCATTTCATTTCCTTGATGCTCTCCCACTTGCTCGGCACAGCCTAAAGCCTCTTAGTGTGTAAGACAAATCATATACGACTGCATATTTGGGGGTCATAAACTGCTCTGGGTCTCTGGCACCGCCTTGTAGGATGTCCTGGCCTTATATATTTGGCTGTAACCATATCCGTAACAGTCTTACAACTGAAATTCTGATAATTGCATGCCAGAGAGGGGTTGAGTCTGGCAAAGGCTTAAGAATTTTATGATTGCAACTAAGAAAAGCCACCAGAGCAATGAAGAACTTCCTGCTGTTTTATTTACATGTAATTTGCTTTGATCTTTGGAGATGTAATGTATTCAGATATATGAAAATAAATGTCAAACTCTGTTGCCTATATGCTAAATCTGTTGATCTAACAAGAGAGACTGTGTAAGAATATATGTATTTACTTATTTACCACTTTTTATTAATAATGTGGTGCTTAACCCTTATTGGTACATAAGATTTAGATTCTGATTGTCTATATGCGTATATGACATTCACTAATTAAAAGAATGGCAATGTTGGGCAGTGTAGCATTCCCGATTAAGCCTGGATTCAAACAGGATTTTCAATGGCGAATCCCCAGACATGTGCAATTTAATCAAAGCCTAGGCCTAATCTGTGCCTGGAAAACCAAACCAAAACCACTTTACATCATTACATGATTTCAAAATCACAGCAGATGCATTTTTGACCAATCCTAATGCAGTACTGCTTGTTTCTGTTTTCAGAATGGAAATGGGCGTGGTCAATACATACAGTACAAGCTGCTGGGTTGTTACCTAAAATGCTGGGACAGTTGAGACATTTTGATGGGTTATTTGTCAAGTGCTGGGCAGTTTTTTGCTTGATTAGTGACTATGTAACCCAGCCAGTGGGTTAAGTGTCAACAGTACCTGAAGAAGCCAATTAGATATTAGACCAGATAAGGTTCTTCATTGAAATAAATAAGTAAACCTGCATAAAATATCAAAGTTTTACTACTTTTTGTAAAGTTTTATTTCCAGTACAACCATAGTGTAAACTGTATTTTTCAGACTGTAATGTAGGATTGATAGAATTAGCCAAAGTTAATTTAGTTAGAGTAGTTCTATGTTTACAAAATAAAATTATATGTATATAATATTTAATGTACAAACCAAGTAAAAACAAATATCAGACAGTAACTCATGCAAAGAGTTAAAAACAATCCAGTGCTGATCAAAGTCTTAAGATCTAACCTGTTGAGCTATTTGTTATTTAGGTTAACCCAGCATGTGACTTGTTATATAGTGACCCAACACTTTGATTACTGACCAAACTGGGTTGTTTGTAACCCAGCAGACTTTATAGTGTACATTTTATCTTTTTTATGGCAGGATGTGATTGAGCTGAAATTGTATTTTAACCAATAAATCTGTAAATAATAGCATATTTCCTGCTATGAGTATCCCACTTGATCTAGCATCTTAGCTTAGTTTTGTGTATCTAGTCTATTAATTAAATAATTTGTTAAAGGAAGTCAAAGGTGAGTTACAGATTTTTGTGAACGTTGGTTCAGTTTTGTGAAAAGAGAATTTATTTGTGAAAAAAGTCAATATGTGGTCTGATTGGCTGGTTTATAGTCATATTTAAAATTAACGGCATACATTGTTATGTGTACACAGCTGGTGTCAGAAAAGTGGTGGGAAATTAAAGCTGAGGAGAAACCGAGCAAAAAGAAAGATAATTGACAGCATGCACAGCATGCAAGAGAAGTGTGTGAGAGAGGAGGTTAGTGAAGAGAAATGCTGTTATGAATCAAATGTATAGTGTAAAGAGATCATTTATGTGACCTTGCATGGGTGAAATACTTTTGGCAAATGCTCTGATTGGCTTTTTTACGGGACAGATCATATTTTTATACGTATTTTTGACACAGTGTCCACAAGGAGATGCATTTACTCCTAGGAGGTGCCTATAAACCATAACCATAAAATCTGGTGCTGTAAAATATGCATCAAAGAAGCCTCCACAGACAAATTTATGAGTATCATTGCCAAGCTATTCAATCAAAAGATAAATATGAAGTGTTATCCCAGTGTTAAATTGTAATGACCAGCCATATATTTGTATTATTTGTCCATTTGCTGTATTGATGCCATCTCTAAAGAGGACACTGCATCAAGCAAGAAAAACCATTAGTTGGTAAAGTTAAGAATCTGTCGACCTCTTCCACTATGGGACATCGTGTAGAGTGTGGCAGAAGGCAGGACAGGCCCTGCGGACAATAGCCTCCTTAAAGTGTCCATTAAGATGCTTCCATTTGTCTCTAAGCAGGCAGTGAGTGATGTTTAGAGGGAATGTGTGTCAGTGGTGCCCTTCATTTCGGCCGACGTCATAAATTTCCACCTCATCCCAGCACAGCAACACTGAACTACATGGCAGATTGAGAAATGTTGCTTGTCAGTGTTCACTCAAGGGGGTCATAGAAAAGACCCCATGAAGAACTCCATAGTGTTTAGTGTACTCAGTACACTGTGAGAAAACGGCAGTCTTAAACTTTCAAGATGGGCTGCATTTAATTTGACATATTTATTAAGTCTGGATGTTTCAATTTACAGTCATTTCCATTCCTTAATATTATAAATATATATACATACACCTTTGTAAAATGTGATAATGAGAAAAGCGTAGTGTTAATGTAACACTTATCCAAGTCATTTGGCACTTTTGAGTCACAGCTAAAATTCTCTGAACGTAGGCGACACCCAACATCAGAAATCTCAATAGTTTCTCCTCGACAACAATGACATCAAATGGTAACAGCAATGAATCTAGCTTAAGTGTCCTGCCGCTCACGTTTCTCCTAAGAAAGAGGCCTACTTTAGTAAATATCTCAATAAGGACTCACATTGTGCTCAAATTTGCTCACAAATGTTGACTAAAAGACATTATTATCTCGGCCATTGTTCATCCTGGGCTTGATGCTGTGATTAACTATTATAATGAATAACAAGGCCAGAGGTATGTCATGCTTCATGCCATTTTAGAAGAATCTCCATTCAATCTCATGAGAAACATGTGAGCAATACCTGCAATGTGATACATGTTCCAGGAAGTGCATCAATTCTCAAAAACACTGTATTGATTTATTACTTGCAAATATTGGTGGCACATTGGTTCATTTTGTGCTGTTTAAGTTCCCAACAACTGTTATAAGCTACAGCCATTACGTAGACTCTTCCACTCCAATATAAACAAGTAAAGCAAGTGCTAATGTTAGCACCAATGTATCAATTTGCTTATAATATTGAATCGTATCTTCTGTTTCATGATACAGTGTCTTGCGAAAATATTCACTCACCTTGGCATTTTTTGTGTTTTGCTACCTCACAACCAGGAATTAAAATGTATTATTTGAGGCATTGCAAAATTTATTTTACAACTTTGAACCTTTGATTTTCTTTGCATTGTGAAGCAAACAAAGACTTAAATGTGCACGACTATTCATTGTCCTTGTCCTGTTGGAAGGTAAACCTTCGTTCCAAGTTTGCTCAAGAATATCCCTGTATTTAGCACCATACATCTTCCCCTCGACTCAGACCATTTTCCCAGTCTCTGCTGCTAAAAAACATCCCCACAGCATGATGCTGCCACCACCATGTTTCACTGTGGAGATGGTGTTCTTGCTGTAATGAGATGTGTTGGGTTTGTGGGAAGGGACGAATACATATGCAGATGTCAATTTTCAGGTTTTTTTATATATATATATATATCATCTGACTTCACCAACTTAGATTATTTTGTGCAGATGCATCACATATAATTCAAATTAAGAAAATGCTTAAATACAGATTGTAATGTAACGAAAGAGGTAAAAAAGCCAAAGGTGAATACTTTTGCAAGGCACTGTACATATCATATCATCAGGTTCTTGCCTACACACAGCTGTGATGCTCTAGTAAATCTAAACAAATGCTTTAATGGACACTGTCAAAGTTTCTTTTTAAGGTGATGTGTGATACAGTGGTACATGGTCATCATGGTAAGCACTGGATCTTACACACATCAATTAGCCTATCAATGTTTGTTGGGTTTTGGTAAACACCTGTGTTGCTTGATGGATTGTACAGTGTAGTTACCTCAATGGTTTTGGGAAACATGTCCATATTAACTGCATCGTCCCAAGCCTAGTTAGCAACAATGCTTAGCTTCAGTGAAAATCATGCAAGTGCTATGGAGCCCACCTTGACCTGAGATGATCCTAGCCTCACTTCTGAACTCTCCACCCTTCCTGTGAGTACACAACATCACTTCCTATCTGCTCCATCCGAAGGCTGGGAATCTGCCCCGTGGGAGAGTAGTTGAGTGCTTTGTATTGAGACAAACACCTGGTATTATGACAGATTCTTCAATGCAATAAAGACGAATGGAAACTGATAAGAAGAACCGATTATGTTTTGCCAGAAGTAAATTGAGATACAGACGGATTCGGATGCTGATGGGGTCTATTCAGCGGCGAAATCTGAAAATAAATAAGAATCGATTTCGGTCAGTTGAAGTCAATTCATATTCGTGGTGCAAAGGCAAGTTCGATTCACACCCTGTCAGTCAACTGCTGTATTTTGTCTTATTGGTGGCTACTGCTGACTGTATGCATCCTGACTGGCTCTCCCTCCCTTTGTAACTGCCTGGAGAGGGAAGCTGTGCGGACGTTGGAGAGGCCGAGTCGTGCACAGTCCTCCAAAGGTCAGCCTGTGCCCAACACTCTCATATGAAGAGTCCAATTAAGAGGAGCCCAGTGGATCCACATTATTTATTTAGCGAGGAGGAGGAGGAGAGGGAAGAAGATCAATGAAGTGCTGGAACTTAATCACCACGCTCTCGACAGGGCTCTCTTACCGGGGCGTAATCCCTCTCCACACACTATGGGGGTTTAGACATCACTAAATGCCACCAGCAGTATGACTGCGTGGTATGAGCAGTAATTATAGCACATTTATAGGATGGACCTGAAAAGCACAATGCATATTCTAATTAACAAACGCTGTTACTAGAAACCTCACGTTCCTTCAGCATTGCGTAACACATACCTCTGAAGAGATGGTAATAAGTAAAGAGGTCTTGTAAGGCTGGGTCTACGGGGTGAAATTGTCATCCAACTCACAACCTCAACATTTGGCCAATCAGGTCTGACCTCTTTATGACACCACAGCTTCTAAATTGACTATCATGCAATGTTAAAAGGACATGAATTAGTTTGCAGCAACAATTATTTCAGCTTGCAATCCACTTTACAACATCAGTTCTGCTTACAAACACTCAAGCAGAAAATTCTTCTTGATACTCTCGATACTCAGTCTTCTATGATAAAAGGGTGAAGTAGAACAGTGTCACCACTTTTAGCTCAGTTCTGGTATATAGTACCAAAGGAATCTTGTACATAGGAATATTGATTAGTACATAAACCACCTCATTAAACATTATTAATCACTAGAATGGGAGATATTAACCTATTAACAACCTTCAAAAGCACCATTAAACACTAGAACGGGAGATATGTAATGGATATAAAAAATACGGCCGTTAACCTTTTTAAAATTAAATTATGGACACAGTTTTTCTACAATATTTTAATGTTATGAGACGGTGTAGTAAATTAGGTGCACTGGTCTGTACTGTCCAACTAAAAAAATAAAAACATTCAAAGTGTTAATACCCATCTTCAATCACATAATATTATTGGAGAAAAATTACTTTTAATGTGTTTGTAGTGTTGAGTCATTGAGCACAGGCCAATGGACCTAATTTATATTAAAAGAGTGGCGTATGACTAGTATATACACATTAATTGTGTTTTAGTACAAATTAGTGGTTAATATAACATTAGCATAACTTAAAATATACTTTATTTTCATAATACAACTGTCATTTATAAATTAAAGTTAAACTCTGTTTGTAAGAAATAATACATGAAGTAAACTTATACTGTCAAATCCATAAACACAAAAATAGCAGAATGGTCATCAAACATGCATTAGCATTAGCAATAACAGCACTATGCTGTTTAACCGTCTGAAGTCTGAGGATATTTTAGAAACTGATGTAGTCTGACATGGCTTGACTTTTTTACTATTTACCCCCATCTAAAATTATATTTTTCCAAAGTGTTACACAGGCTTTTGGTCAGCACAAACTCAGCAACAACAGTGACAAAACAGTAAGTTTAAGTTGTCATAAATCTATATTTTGATTAAATGTGTTCTAAAACTTAGACTTTCCAAAAAACTATTTGCAGATGTGATATATTGTGAAAATACACTCTAAACATTTCTAGCCCAGACATTTGAGCTCAGAACTGATTAAATAGAGGTGTTTGCTACACACTGGTCGTTATAGTTTTTAGAAATTGTATGTGGTTTTATTCCTAAAGCTTAACAAATGTGAGGTCACACTGAGTTTTACTGTGACACTCATTCCTACTTTGAATATTCATGAGATAGGTGTGAATACTCAGGTAAGAGCTCTTTGTTCAGGTTCACATTCCACACATTTCATGGCCGGTAATCCAACATTGGAATGTCCAGAATTATCATGTCATTATCATATGAATGACAGATTGTTTCATTTGGCAGGAAAATAAGCACAGTTGTCTGACTCGCCCTGAAAAACGTGTCTCTGCTTATTTAAACTCCTCTCGCAAATATCTAAAAAGATATTTTGATTCAAACTTTATATCTCTAAAAAGTAAACCCTTTAAGGTCTCCGAATGTTTGTTTTGTTCCTAGGATAACATCTAGAAAAGTTATAAAAGTGTGTTTTTGCAGAATTTTGTTACTATAATGGCGACGGGAGCGCCAACTACAGAAGGTTAAGTTTAAGAGGACTCTGTGCAGGTAATGAAACATAATCCAGTAAAGAAATTGATTATAATTAACAATGAGCTAAATGAGTTTTAGCCTTTAGCTCAGTGCCTCAGTGTTACTGACTTAGCAGTATGATGTTAGCATGATAGCATCTGTACACTTGTAAACTCTTTAACAATCTAAGCCTCCTGTCAGTCATCTGTGAACAATACAAACAGTGCTGTGAAAAGCTGCAGCTTTTGGAGTCAACTGGCTAATATACACACTCAGTTGCCACTTTATTAGGTACACATATATTGTATCTACACTAGCTCCATTTAATATATATGTGAACTTTGTACTGACAGTAATCCATCTACTTTGTTAGCCTGTTCTTCAATGGTCAGAGCAGGTATTTTGTGTAGTAGATGATTCTCAGCACCGCAGTGACATTGATGGGCTAGAGGGGTATAAATCTTCTGTAGTGGAACCATGCTCTCTGCTCCATCTAACACTTTTGGGATGAGTTGCTAAGTTGGGGCAGACCTGAATACAATCAAATCCTCACATCAGTGCTACAAAATCTAGCAGAAAGCCAATGGACAATAGAGATGGTTGCAGGATAAATTATTGAATTGTTGTCCCAATACTTTTGTCCCATTGTTTGAAAGAATGAGAGCATTGTATGACATCCTTATTTGATCTCAAGGTGTCACCCCAGCCAGGCTGTCTTTCGGTGGCCTCTGTTAACTGATTGTAACTCAGATTAAAATCCCAGCCTTGTATCTCACACTGTATTACACTGGGAGCTTAATGAGGTACTGGCCCAGACTGTATTACTGCCTGTTTGGCCACATTTCACAAAAAAAAAATTGCATTGATAGCTGGTCAAAGGGTCAGTCAACGTCCACTGACCTCATCACGTGCATGAAGCTTGGTTTCTTCCTTAAAAGAGCTTT
Organism: Crenuchus spilurus; assembly: GCA_036984385.1. NCBI lineage: Eukaryota > Metazoa > Chordata > Actinopteri > Characiformes > Crenuchidae > Crenuchus > Crenuchus spilurus. Next base: position 9,178 of record BRDA01005892.1, on the reverse strand, counting down.
AAAGAATTCTGAATTGGAGTAATTGGATCGAAATGAACACTAATGCATTCAATAAGCTCTGCTGTCAGTTTTAGTTACACAGCTTTAAAACAATGCACACTGTCCCATTCTGGGACACGGTGTGTGTGGGTGTGAGATTGTGTGTGGTTGGTAGCCTTGCAGAAGGAAAAAAACAAAAATATTCAGAAGATAGATGTTTCCCCCTGGATACTGTAGAATATTCCTTATGGTTAGGACCCTCAGGCCATTACATGGTCATGAGACTGTGTACATTTTTAATGATCACCATCCATCACGTTAAGACAGTGGTGGATAAGTCAGAGGAAGGAAATATTTCTATGACCTTAAAAGGGATTCTAATATACTGCAAGTCTAAAGCTGGGCTCATTTAAATGAAAGGAAGCATGTGGCCTTGCACACTGAGATTTGACCTTCAATGATCATTTCACATCATCATTTCCAATAATGGCCATCCAAACATACTGTTCTAGGCTTGGACATGTTGTGAATGTACACACAATTACCTTCAGAAAGTCAATTCATCAGTGAGGAAGAAGGAAACATATATGCTGTACAATATTCTCTTCACTTTTGACATTTCTTCCAAAACTTGGTAAAACTTTCTCAATATGTGGTGCACATATTATACAATGTGCAGTAGACACTGGGAAAATAATATACAATACATAATGGGAGAGAAATATTCGCTACATGCTAGAGGCAAACATAAATAAGCCTTATATATAGTGCACTGGTAGAAAAATGGTACAACACAGGAGTATTTATGTCCCAAAAAGATAGATTTGGTCATACCAAAGGTCAGAGTGTGAAGGAAGTAGCTGAATTTGCAGGTGTATGGAAGTGTACAGTCATACAGGTCTACCAGCAGTGCTAACAATCCCAGTCTACAGGACATTCTCCTCAGAACTGTGGCTGAAGGTCTCTTGCTCCATATGTTGATGGTCTACAGGTCTCTATAGAGAGTTCTTTCATAAATTGTTTGTGAATGGTCTGCATTGACTTCTCGATTCAGTATCTGAAAATATATCATATATATTTAGTGTATTGGGACTTCCAGACTACCCTGCCTTCTTTCAGATGTGGGTCATTTTTGGCAAATGCTAATAGCTAATGGCATTTGCAAGACCGTGGTCTGATTGGGTCCCCGCACATTGTCCCCAGATGTCCTTACTTCCAACAATGTTCTCACACCCTGGTCTGATCCTAGAAACAAAATGAAACATACTCCAGAAACCGTAAAGGGTCTAATTTTCCTATATACTGTATATAGTGGGAATGTAAATATATTTTTAGGTATTTGTGAGAAGAGCGTAAATACGCAGAGACACGAGTCAGAGTGAGAGCAAGTCAGGTAGCTGCACATTTTTTCCCACCAAAATTACGCAATTTCTCATTCATATGATAATGACATGGTAATTCCAAACAAAGCATTGGTGGATTAGCAGCTGTGGAATGTTCGAAGACCCCAAACAAAAGAGCTCTCAACTGAACAAAAGGTGAGTGTTTACGCCTCTCATAAATATTCAATCTAGGAGCCACCGAATAAGTAAAACATGTCAGCTCACATTAGTTAAGCTTTAGAAATAAAACCACATACAATGTCTAAAACCTGTAATGAGCAGTGTGTAGCCAACACCTCTGTTTATTCAGTTCTGAGCTCAAAAGTCTTGACTAAAAATGTTGTTTTTTCACAATATACAGTATCAGCACATCTGAAAGTAGGTTTTTGGAAAGTCTAAGTTTAGAGCAAATTTGTGACCCCGCCAGGGAAAACCAGGTCAAAGTCATTCTTTTTTTCAAAATTTGTGTTTTTCAAAACAACTTTTTTGTAAATTTAAGTTTTGTTTTTGATCAAAATATGCACTACAATAGATATCTGAGACTGTTATCTTTCATTTACAGCAATAATACAGAGTGAATAAATTTTTTCGCTAATGTGAGTGACATGATATTTACATGATATCTCAATAAGTTGCCCAGTGACTTTGGCCTGGTTTTCCCTGGCGGGGTCACATTTAATCAAAATATAGATTTATGACACTTTTACTGTTTAGACACTGTTGTTGTTGAGTTTGTGCTGAACAAAAGCCTGTGTAACACTTTGTAAAAAAAAAAAATTTAGATGGGTGTAATTTGTGAAAAAAGTGAAGGCATGTCAGACTACATTAGACTGTAGAGGGTTAAACCCTAAAAGAATGTGTGTTCATCAGACTGAACTGAGATCCAGTCTCCTGACTCTTCCTGACTCTGGCAGATTTCTAACACTGTCCATCAGTCCTTCTGAGGAAAAATGTCCTGTAGGCTGGAATTTTTACAACTGCTGGTAGACACATATGAGTCAAATTTATCTACTACCTTCACACTTCCACACACTGAGACATTCACTGCACTGTACCACCTCTTTTTAATCTATGAATCCTGTCACACACCCTGCAGGTATTTATACCCTGATCATCCTCATGCAGCACCATCTGGAGGAGCCTGAAGTTACTACCACCCTAAACGCACAATATGACTATTTTCTTCATTTTATGACCAGAGAGCTTACGTTTTGACGCAAAAAGAAGGCCATTAAACAGAGCCTGGAGAAAAGTGCATGGTACTGAGAGAGATTGACCTTGGTGCTTGCCAAATGATTGAATTCCAGAGTGGTGTTAACATTCCTTTAAAGCTGCCAGGCTTACTTGCTTGTTTCTCAAAGGGAAATGAATAATCAGAAAAGACTGGAGGCAACAGGTTTGTTCGGAATAACAGCAGAGCTGCTGTGTAGTACGTTCAGAAAATAACCGTGCACTCTCCAGCCATCATCGGGAACATTTTCTCAGATTAATAAACTCTGATTTCTATTCAAATCCCTCTTTTTTGTCAAAACAATATGCACTAAATGGCCACGTCATTAGATACACATACCTTGTATCTACACTCATTGTCCATTTTAACTCCACTGACCATAGCTATATCATTTGGGAAGTGGACCACTGTAGTGACACTGATGTGGTGGTGTGTTAGTGTGTTTTGAGTGGAGACAGCAGAGTGGCTGGAGATGTTAAACACTGTGTCCACTCAGACACACTTATCATGGTGGTCCACCTTGTAGATGTAAAGTCAGAGATGCTGCCCACAGGATGCGGACTAGTATCAGTCCATACAGGTCTGATACACCTAACGACTTTCACACGATTTTACAGTCTCAGACAAATTTTCGGGCTAAAATTACGAGAGTCTTGCTAGAGTCAAGCTGCAGTCGCGTCATCTCGATCGTTAAGCGTAAGGTGGTCAGGACTGAAAGTTTTAGTCAGTCTTTTTCGCGTCGAGGCGTTCAGATAAAATCAAACATGTTAAATATTATCACAAGTCGTAAGAGTTGAACCCTGGTTGACCCGAGCAAATACTGTTGGGAGCCAATAGGAGAGCTACGGAAAGCGGCAAAGGCAAATAGTAAATACACGAATGTCTGGCGGGTAGAGCTCGGAAACTACGGTTCTCCTGGACTGTAGAAAAGGAGGAGAACCTAATGGGGCTGTCGAGCGAGCAAGAGTGTTATACCATTTACTACACAATGGAGACAAAAAAAGGAAAAAAGTGGACAAATTGGTGAAGCCTTCGAAATCCCAGGTGAGTGTGCTATGCTAAAGCTAACTAGCTAACTAAACATAACTGAATGGGGCTATTTAACTATCATTTCAATCTTAAAAGTTATCGTTTTCCCAAACAGCAGACACACAGGACCAGGAATGCATGGATGTGAATCATATGTTGACAGTATGTTGAGCTCTAATAGCTCTGTATTTGTAATGCATGTTACTATATTTTGATTTTGCAGTATGTTGTCTTATTGCTTTCCTTCCGGCGCCATAGCGATCGGCTGCCCTTCTAGTAGCTCGTCAGTGTGTGTAGTTATTTGTATTTTAGCAACTTTTTGTCTTTCTTGAATTTCCCCTCGGGGATCAATAACGTATCTATCTATCTTATTGTGCATTGAGTTATTTTTGATACAAAGAAAGCTTTAATAAATACACATTTTGCAATAATTCTGCTCTTTATTGCATTAATTCTATGTAAAACGAAAGCAGATGGTAAATAATCTCAAAAGAATCTAGTTGCAGTCTTTAAATTAGTGACCCTGCAAGATCCACAGTCTTGTGACTGCGACTAGACTGTGACTAAAAAGTCAGACTTTAGTCTGTTCTTTTTAAAGTCATTAGGTGTATGGGAGCCTTAACACACCACCACCATGAGAATGAGAAAGATGAGAATGATCCACCACCCAAGTAAAACTTTCTCTGTAGTGGTCCTGTGGGACTCCTGACCATTAGTAGTACACCAAACAGATGGACTACAGTCTGTAAAAAAGCACATCTATATGGTCAGTGGAGCTAAAATGGACAATGAGTGTTAATACAATGAGGTGATTTTAATGAAAAGGCTGGTTGGTGTATATGGTTTAAAATCCATAAAGAAGGTAAAATATGCAGTGTATACTGAAGGCAAAACACTGCAGTAAATGAGGGGGCCCAAGCAGCTATAGGTCATCACCTCACACACTCATAGCAACACCATTTATGAATTTTGATAGCTTATCTCTCCTGATTCACTATGTTTCCATCTTAAGTCACATGATACTCAGTGGTAGTATTAAAATTTTTACACCTACAATAGAAATGAATGGACAAATTCTATATGTAACCCATTTTCATTAAGAACAATTACACTTAAATGGAATGGCCTTCAAATATTATCAAATATTAAGAATAATATTTGTAATTTGTAGGCCATTTTCCTAGCAGAAATTAATATTTTGACTTTTGAGTTGATATAGTGGATATAGTATAGTGCTGACACCAACCTGTATTATATATGTTAACTTTAATACCAATGAAGATCTGGTAATTAAATGGTGATATACTAAACCTCAGTCTGTGAGAAAAAACTGACATGTATGATTACAGTGCAGGTAGATACCAGTTGTCTCCATCAATGCAATGAGACATTGAAGTCCAGTTATCCTCATGGATACAACACATTGGATATTTCACACTGAGAATTGTACAGCAATTCGTGTAGGAGGAAGTGTTGTATAATGTATCAGTGCACAGTACAGGAGGAAGTGTTGTATTATGTATCAGTGCACAGTACAGGAGGAAGTGTTGTATAATGTATCAGTGCACAGTACAGGAGGAAGTGTTGTATTATGTACCAGTGCACAGTACAGGAGGAAGTGTTGTATAATGTATCAGTGCACAGTACAGGAGGAAGTGCTATATAATGTATCAGTGCACAGTACAGGAGGAAGTGCTATATAATGTATCAGTGCACAGTACAGGATGAAGTGTTGTATTATGTATCAGTGCACATTACAGGAGGAAGTGTTGTATTATGTATCAGCAGTGTTGGGAATAACGGCGTTAAAAATAACGGCGTTAAAAATAACGACGTCATTTTGTCAGTAATGAGATAAAATAATTAATTACTTTTCCTGTCGTTATAACGCCGTTGACATTACTGGTCATTAAAATCAGTCCGTTGCTGTATATTGATATACTAACAGTAATCCGAGCGGACCTCTGCTCAGGCTAGTGAGGAGCAACAGGTGTTACATCGAGAACTGTGACCTGTCGAGATCTGTGACTTGATAGAAGAAGTCACAGATCTCGATAGGTCACAGTTCTCTGTGTAACACCTGTTTAACTCAAGTCAGTAAGCGATTGGCTAAGGCAGCGTTATGGTAGCCAATCAGAGCCTGTGTTTTTACTCGTGTGCCGAGAGGCAGAGGATCAAGCCGAAGAAAAGTTAGCATTTTCAAGGTGGCGATATAATTATTTTAAATTCATTGAGGTTAAAGGCAAAAACGTGCATGTAATGTGTACATTATGTCCTCGGGCGATGACTTTGTCGACATCCACTGTAAGTAACTCTAATTTAATAAAGCATCTCACAACGACCCACGCAGCTACAAAGTTAGCAACCACCGTCCACTAGCAAAGGACTCGGAGCAAAGTCCGCCAAGCAGCAAAGGCTTGATTTTTGAAGAATAAGACTATAGAGGTTTTGTTGTTAAGTTTACTTCTGTTGTGAACAAACCAGTTGTCTCAGGTTGAGAGAATTTAATTGAATTTGATAGATGTAAATGCACTTTATATAGTGCAACTGGTTACTTTTGCTTTTTTTTTTTTTTTTTTTTTTTTTT
>BRDA01005887.1:133767-156775 GCA_036984385.1 Crenuchus spilurus | reverse complement strand
ACAACCACTACCAGTTTAACTGTTTCTACACCTTTTCGTTCAGTTAATCGTGGTTGTGGTTTGATTCTGACTACTTTCGGAACCAGACCGGTCATCGATGTATACCTACACTTCGGACCTGTGACTTCTTTCTCCTTCTTTCTGCATAAGTCCGAAAACTCTTTTTCACGAGATCTTCAGCAACTTCCTGATGCACTTTTTCTCAAAAGCCTGAATACGTCTTTCTTCCTCTTTCTTCAGTGTCCAGGCTTCACATCCATATGTAGCTACTGGCCAGACCAAGGCTTTCATCAGTCTTAGTTTGGTGTTGGTGCTAATTGACTTGCTTTTCCACATCTTTGTCAATTTGACCATCACCAACATCCCCATGGCCATTCTTGTCTTCACTTCACTGGCACGATCTTCTTTTTGTACAGCTGCTGATACATTGCTGCTGGGCAGGAAAGCGCAAAATTCCCAGTTCTGATGGATCTCTTGGCAGACTCCTGAGCCTGCCAACATTACTTAGTAGTGTTGGGAATAAAGTACTATCTTACCTGCCCATAGAGAGCACAGCCAATTTCTGCTCTCTCAGGCCCAGGCTGACGATGCATTTATTCTGGTTGAGGTAGACTTACTCTACACCAAATAGAGTTTAGGGCTGCATCCTGAAATTTTAACTACTACTCCTTTCCTACTCCAGAAGCACAAGAGAACAGACATTAATTTTGTAAATGAGCTGATTAAACAAGAATGTTAGCTACTGAGGAACTCTTATCAAACCTATCGCAATGTTTGAAAACACACACCTACTGCTACAGCCAGTAGCACAAATTTGGCCCATGCAATACCATATTACCTCCACTTAATAACTAATGAATGTAGAAACTCTGACAATTTGGCAGTGTTTGCTCATAATACTGATTATTTGAACAGTATATACTCATTACATAACGTGTTATGCATATGTTTATGTATCACCTTCTCCATGTCGTATTTTTTTACTTTTTTTTCCTGTACAAGGAAGAGAGCAAACAAATGTTTTACCAGTTTTTTACTTTCTAAAAAAATTACAAGGAAAAAAATATAATATGGCCCCTATAATTCCTCTTGCCTCAGCTCTGTAGCCATATGACAATATTTTTGGTAGTAATTTTCCCATTTTTGCTGTTTAATTCTCCTAGGTTCTCCACAAGCTTTGCATATTATGGCCTGTCTATGGACTTACAAAAATTTGGAGTGAACATATATTTGATTCAGGTGATCTTTGGAGCTGTGGATATTCCAGCCAAGATTGTTGTTACAGTATCAATGAGCATAATCGGACGGAGGATTTCTCAGTGTGTAGCACTCATTCTGGCAGGCATTGCCATCCTCATCAATCTGCTAGTGCCCTATGGTGAGATGACAATATGGACATTCTATTGTTATCACTGTTCTAGGACCTGTCAAGGAATTATACTGGTGCAAATTAATGTCCTTTACTTTTTGTACACTCTCTCTGTTGTCTGATTTGTAACATTAATAAGCATGATGAGGCTCCTGGCTGTTCTGATGCTATATGTGGATGTGTGCTGCAGTGCTTTGCTCTGATGTCTGGTCTTGTATGCATGTGCAGAACAGCAAATGATGCGCACCTGTCTGGCAGTGCTTGGAAAGGGCTGCCTGGCTGCCTCCTTCAACTGCTGTTATCTTTACTCAGGAGAACTTTACCCTACAGTAGTCCGGTAACTAAATTTCCATTGTGTTAATAATTCATTATCCTTTTTACAAACAATTTTTTTGTTTAGTTTTTAAATAAATAGTTAGAGTAACAAAAACTTATTTAGCTAATTAGCATTATGTCACTGCAATCATACTATTGTGGTTACAAGCTTCCTTTCATTGTTAGCTATGTTACATTGGATCAGTATTGACAAAAACCAAAAACAGTGGAACTTTTTTCTTTTTTAATTTTGTAATTTTGTAATTAATCCGTTCTAAAGTGCCTGATAAGCAAAACAAATAATAACTGAAGCAATATATAAATCCAATTAATCTGTTCCAGACACTCCATAATATTAACAAAAAATACATTTTATATAGAACAGCTATAGTGTTACATACAGAAAGCAATGAGAAATAAATACAAAAGACTAAAGAAATGGATAAATTAACATTTAACCTCACCGTTAAGGGTTTACGCTCCATTTCAGAGTGTGCTGGTGTAGCCCAGCCTTTGTTTTATTCATCCCTACTCTGGGTTCTTGGCCTCTATTTATTTTTGCACCTATTTTCAGGCAGTAGTGCTGCGCGCCATTGCTTTAGTGTGACGTGTTTGTTTGTTTTGAGCTTTATCAACAAATCCAGAAAAACAATGAGAAACAAAGCCACAAAGAACAACGAACACATGGGTGGATGCTTTGTTTTTGTAAAATTAGTGGCAAGTCATGTGGGCACGCTGACGAAAACCAACAAAAATTTCCTCAAAAAAGTTGACGATAACTGAATTACATTATAACCAGGGCAAACGATAACCAAGGTTCCACTGTAAAAACAATTTTTTCACTTTCCACAGATAGCAAGACCTGTTTGTATTCCTTAGTTTAAAACTGTGGCTACACAGTGAACTCTTGTTAATATTTATGGTTAAAAAAGTATATACATTAAGTACTGTATTGTAAACCATGCCAACTTGTATGAACAACCTTAATTAAGACTTGGATGTCATTTGAGTGTTTGAAAACACATTTTAGGCTCCATGTCTATATTTGTTTGGTGTACATTTGGTTACATTTGCTTAAACATTCCTTTAATTGTATCATTAAAATTACTTCAAGCATATTGTTCAATTATACATCAGTATTTCTAACTATTCTTCACTCTAAAACAAAAAAAATGGTTTTAAGAGTGAGGTATTGAAGTGGGGACCTACATACAGGCCCATGCAGTTTAAGAAGTTCAGCATAAAAGATTACTTTGTACAGTTTTCATTTTAATCTTACAGACAGAATGGAATGGGATGGGTGTCTATGATGGCTCGTCTTGGGGCTATGGTAGCTCCCATGGTTCTTCTGCTGGGTGAGACTATGGCATGGTTGCCGGGTTTAATCTACGGAGGAGCTCCCATCTTGAGTGGAATTTTTGCCTACTTCCTTCCAGAAACACTAGCCTCACCTCTCCCTGATACTATTCAGGATGCTGAAGACAGGTGAGTCTGAGAATGCCCAGTATACCTGCTTTTTTAACCTACATTTCATAGCTGATGTAGAGTATACACAGTTTCTTGTGTAAAATAGTAAATATATCTGAAACCCTGCACAAATAATTAATTGACTTGCATTCAATTAAAAATAAATCATGTTCACATCTTTTTTATGTCATTTACAGAGCAAACATATGTTTACATTAATTTCAAGACTTAATCATATAAGAAAATATTACATCATGCTAAATAAAGGCTAGACACAAGTTCAGTCTTCTTTATGTTTTTTACTTCAGAGGATTCAGAAGGAGAAAACAGTTATCCAAGCAAGAGGAATTGGCCCTAAAGGACCCTATCAACAGTACACTGAAGGAATCTGCTTGAGATGTACTTTCATCCACTGTGAGCAACCTTTCTGTGCAGCACAGAGTCCAGCTGCAACATCCTCCATCCATCTTCTCACAAATTCAAGTGAGAGTGATACAGCACAGCTGAGATGTTAAACAAGGTTGCACTGCAGGTTTTCTCCTCGTAAAATCGAAAGACTGAGAAAGAGTGAGGCACTCAATGTTAAACAGCTGCTACTCAGTTTCTTATTTCATGTTAAATTAATGTTATCTTAAACAGAATATCAAAATACTTTCTGGAACCACTAAACTTTTTATATGTGGAGGTGTTTTCTCCTTTTGGTGAATGTTACTGAAGTAAAAAATAACATATGTATATTATGTGGTGTGTGTGTGTGTGTTTGTGTGTGTGTGTGTGTGTGTGTGTGTGTGTGTGTGTGTGTGTGTGTGTCTATCACAGGAAATCAACAGGACATTACTCTTTACTTGAAAACATGAAAAGACACAATTAAATACTATAATGCTCTTATTATTAGTGATGCACTGGATATTTGGCAACCAAAGCTATTGGCAAAAAACACACTCTTAGTGTTTGACCGAAGATAGAATAATTTATACTGAACAATGACGTTTTTAATGACACTGTTATCTTTTTGACATTCAGAGTTTAGTTTTTCCTCAGCAGAAAACAAAACACAGATTCAGCAGCACAGTTACAGTTTGATGGTGAAATGAAGGAAGACAACAAACTACCACCACAACCTTCACTGTACTACACTTGTTATGATGAAGCCAGAATACAGCCGCTTAGCTTTGTGTTTGTGTTAGCTTATACTGTTGTGTTTGTTAGCTTGTTTTGTCTTTGTGCTCCAGTAGCAAGCTGCAGTGTTAGGGACCTTCTAATAATTACCAGAAGAAATGTTAAGTTTTAGACTGCCTGTAGCCAATGACACTCAAACACACCAAACAGCCATGTGGCTTACATCATTCATTTTAATAATTTTCGCAATGTATTTGTAATTAAATATTAGTAATAATGTAACATACATGCATCTTATATATATTCAGATATTATTGTCTTGTGTCATTTTTATTACATTTGTTTTATATACAAATATAAAATAATAATCAATTAAACTCATGTTATTAAACCTAATGATGTCAAACCAACTTACTAAAATACAGACATTCACTCCTGACTACTACAAGGCTTATTTTGGGAAATATTTTAGTTACTAAAGTTATAACAATTCATATAAATGAAAAACAGTGTTCAGTATTTGGTATTCCACTTTCGGTCAAATGCTTAATTTTGTTCGGTTTCTGCCAAAAATGTTCATTTTGGTGCATCCCTACTTATAAAGTACTGAGAACTGTGCACTTTTTCTTATATTAACTGTTTAAACGAATTGTTGGTTTCCTAATGTTGTACTCTCTCATGTACTTGTTTATATTAATGTCATTGCTCTGTATATCTGTTTGTCATGTCATGTTCAAAATACTTTTAATCCAGAGTTTATATTAGAAATGAAATCTGAACAAGTACATAACACACTGTGAATTTTTTTTAGCAAAATAAGTAACAAAATATTGAATTATGTCAATGTGATTCATTGTAATCAATTTTACTAGTATAATATGATTTCAGTTCTCAATACTAAGATTATAATCTTAATATAATCTACATTGATGGAACCTGTTGTGACATGTAGAAGACATCCCAGCCTTCCCAGTGATGTATTATATCTTGGCCTGTGTCATTCAGAACAGACGTTCTGCCTTACAAATTTGAAAGTTGAAAAATATGCATCAAAGAAATCTTTGACTGATATGCATAAAAGTTTTATCTAATAGCACACTTTTAATGTCCTCTGTGGTGGACACTGAATTACTGAATCTGTTTTACATTAAATAAATGGTATCACAGAATCATAAAAAGAACATTTTCTGAAAAAAATGTGGAAGGAGAGTCCAACTTTGAGATATCAGATGATTATGAAGCAGAGAAACAGTGTAATTCAGGAGAGGACGAAGAGGATGCAAAGGAAGAAGTTGTGCAGGCTCAGCAGAAAAGGAATGATAATGCCTCTTGTGATCCAGTGTTTTGGTAGTATTTTAGCGTTATACTCTTACTAATACATGGACAACTGGAATAAGTATATGCAGTTATAAGCTATGGATCAGCCTTATTCAATTTCCTAATTTACTACAAAACATGTTACACAAGTGTACATTTTAAAATTATCACATTAAAATGACTTTCATTGTCTTCCCTCACATTTAACACTGTAGAGTCATCACTACAATGGAACAGTTTGCTGCTAATTGACAAAGTCCAATGCTGTCCTGATTGGATGCCCTGGAATTACTTTGAGCAATGCATTTTGACAATAATTTACATTTAGTAAAAGGTCACAATCTATGACCAATGTGCTTTCACCTCTGCATTTAACCCATTTATGCAGTGAAACACATACACTAATGAACAAAAGAGGGGGCAATGAGCATCCATTCATAATCCCATCTGCTGAATCCTGATCACGGTCACGGTTAGTTCCCTAACCAGGTGCAGTGCAGGGCAGTAGACTATCCTAACTAAGCCCAGGACAAGGCACCAATCCAACAATGGGTACACACACACACACACACCCACAGACAATTTAGAGTACCCAATTCACCTGACCCCGCATGATTTTGGACTATGGGAGGAAACTGGAGGCCCGGAGGAAACCAACACAGACATGGGGAGAACATGGAAACCACACAGATGGGGACTTGAACCCAAGACCTCAACACTGAGAGGTAAATGTGCTAAGCACCAAGCCACCATTCCACCCAGGGCAGTGAGCAGCCCCTCGCAAAATCTTTATGAAGAGACAGACTTTTTAACTCACAAATGATCTGGATGTGTCTGATGATGGCTAATGACATGATACCCTGTGCTGATGTTGTCAAAGGGTTTTTGGTCTGATGCAGAATAGGAATCAAGAAATATGACATCACAATGTCCTGCTGTCTGCTATTATAATCTGCCTTTGCTGGATTGGTTATGACAAACATATACAAAGTACCACATGTGGTGTCAATTCACAAAAGATTCACAATAAACCTCCCACTGTGCTGCCAAATGAATGTGAACTTGCCTACCAAAATGGTACCAGAGTGATTGTGACAGTCCATAAAAAGTAAAAATAAAATGTTAAAATTAATGAAAATCTTGAAATTACGAAATTCTTTACATTTTCTGGGTCTCGTGAGGATATGAAATACATATTAATGTGTGCTATTATTAGATTATGTTCACTCAACCAAAAAACAAATAACCCTACAGTGTTTCGTCTCTTGCATTTTAGAGCTAGAGCAGATTTGAAATATGGTATTGTTTGGTCATATTGTATGTTGTAGCAATAAAACATACATGAGGAAAATAAGTATTTGAACACTCTGTGAATTTGCAAGTTCTCCCACTTAGAAATCATGGGGGGGTCTGAAATTTTCATCTCTGGTGCATGTCCACAGTGAGAGACATAATCTAAAAGAAAAAATCTGGAAATCACAATGTATGATTTTTTAATAATTTGTGTGTTACTGCTGCAAATAAGTATTTGAACACCTGCCAATCAGCAAACATTCTGGCCCTCAAAGACCTGTTAGTCCGCCTCTAAAAAGTCCACCTCCACTCCACTTATTATCCTAAATTAGAAGCACCTGTTTGAGGTCGATAGCTGCATAAAAACACCTGCCCACCCCACACAATCAGTAAGACTCCCAACTACTAACATGGCTAAGACCAAAGAGCTGTCCAAAGACACTAGAGACAAGATTGTAAACCTCCACTAGAAAAGGGCTACGGGGCAATTACCAAGCAGTTTGGTGAAAAAAGATCAACTGTTGGAGCAATTATTAAAAAATGGAAGAAGTTAAACATGACTGTCAATCTCCCTCTGACTGGGGCTCCATGCAAGATCTCACCTCGTAGTGTATCAAAAATCCTAATAAAGGTGAGGAATCAGCCCAGAACTACACGGGAGGAGCTGGTCAATGACCTGAAGAGAGCTGGCACCACTGTTTCCAAGGTTACTGTGACTAATACACTAAGAAGTCATGGTTTAAAGTCATGCATGGCAAGGAAGGTTCCCCTGCTTAAATCAGCACACGTCCAGGCCCGTCTTAAGTTTGCCCATGACCATTTGAATGATCCAGAGGAGTCATGGGAGAAAGTGCTGTGGTTAGGTGAGACCAAAACAGAACTTTTTGGTCTTAATTCCAAACGCAGTGTTTGAAGGACAAAGAATGAAGAGTACCATCCCAAAAACACCATCCCTACTGTGAAGCATGGGGGTGGAAGCATCATGTTTTGGGGTGTTTTTCTGCACGTGGGACAGGACGACTGCACTGTATTAAGGAGAGGATGACCGGGGCCATGTATTGCAAGATATTGGGGGACAACCTCCTTCCCTCAGTTAGAGCATTGAAGATGGTTGTGGCTGGGTCTTCCAACATGACAATGACCCAAAGCACACAGCCAGGATAACCAAGAAGTGGCTCCATAAGAAGCATATCAAGGTTCTGGAGTGGCCTAGCCAGTCTCCAGACCTAAACCCTATAGAACATCTTTGGAGGGAGCTCAAACTCTGTGTTTCTCAGCAACAGCCCAGAAACCTGGCTGATCTGGAGAAGATCTGTGTGGAGGAATGGGCCACGATCCCTGCTGCAGTGTGTGCAAACCTGGTGAAAACTACAGGAAACGTTTGACCTCTGTAATTGCAAACAAAGGCTATTGTACCAAATATTAACATTGATTTTCACATGTGTTCAAATGCGTATTTGCAGCAGTAACACACAAATAAATTATTAAAAAATCATACATTGTGATTTCCGGATTTTTTTCTTTTAGATTATGTCTCTCACAGTGGACATGCACCTAAGATGAACATTTCAGACCCCTCCATGATTTCTAAGTGGGAGAACTTGCAAATTTGCAGGGTGTTCATATACTTATTTTCCTCACTGTATGTTTATACTGAGTATCTGAGAGGTAACAGTTTTATAAGGAAGAATCAATGTCTAATTGAAAAGTGGAATTAGGAAAACGTGTTTCCCCTGTATTTTACACACTGGATTTAAGGTACAATAATGAACCAGATGACCTATATTGTGAAAGAGTGAGGCCTAACGACGCCCCTGCTTGATCTTGGGGTTACAATCTGTGATTTTAAACAGTACTCTTTATTGTATGAATGACTTGTACTACAGTACAGAACATTATGTAAAGCTTTTGTTGGAATGTGTTTGCAGCTCAAAAAGTTTATTTTGTGCTAATCTGCTCTTTAAAAACTAAAACCCTAAAGAACAAAACGGCTTACTACACCAAACGCCGTTTTTTTTGAGCGACTACAACTCCCATAAATCCCAAAGTTGCCGCAGACCCAGAAGCACTTGCAAACTGTTTCCTGTCATTACTCGACTCGTTTAAGAAACGTAAAGATGTCTGGGCTCCTGAGGGGGATTGCGCGAATCCGTACGGCTCCGGTCCTGCGGGGATCAAACATCACCCAACGCGCAAACATTACTTCTAAAGCGGCTGAGGGCAGTATGGGTGTGAAGGTGAGTTTCGTGGAGTAGTGTGTGATTATGACCCTGAGCGTTTGCTCCTCGGCCTTCTGTCCTCCCAGTAATGGAGTCTTATCCGTCAGTGTGAGCTGCTAACATGTACCATTGCGCTCTCGGCGGCGAAATGAGTGTCATCCTTATGCTTTGTATTAGACGTTTTAACGTTGAAATCTAATTTTTCCACCGTGATTATGCGGAGTGTTATACTATTTAGCAGCACGATCAGCAGAAATAGTCTTATGTAGCCTAGCCAGTTATCCGCTAGCTACGTTCAATAGATCAATTGGCAACGAACAGTTGTAGCTGATCGTATTCCTTCACCTCTTCTAGTTAGACACGAGTCATGTTTTGGTAGGTTAAAATATATTGTCTAGTTTTCTAATTCAACAGTAAATGCATCTGGTCGTGTGATTTGACGGCCTTTTGGTTTATCACTTAGAAATAACCCGGATGTTTTAAATAACCTCTTCAGCTTGGCTGAGCTCGTTACTTAACTCAAGCATGACGATGTGAGCTTTATTCAATTCCCATATGCCTCCACGTTGTTCAGAATGACATTAGTCGTCTTTGTCAACTTTGTTACTTTTTATACTGTTAGTACATGTGTATTCCTTATCATTTGCTAGTCTAAATTGATTTGATTCTAGTCATGTTTTCCACCTCTCATTTAACAGAATGCTCCGATAAATCAGATATCCTCCCTAATACCATGCTTCACTCACATTACAGATTAAAACTGTGTGGTTTCTGATTCCCATTGAAGTATTAATAAAATTATTACCAAACCTTGCTTATTGATGCCCCGTAAACAGTGGTACCCAACCACGATCCTGGAAATATACCACCCTGAAGGGCTCAGATCCAACACACCAGAGTGTGAGATTCAAATGACCCTGAAAGCCTTCATTACCTGGATCATGTGTTGTAGGTTAAGGTTAGCGCTAAACTCTTAAAGTGCTAGCTCTCCAGGACCAGGATTGGGCACCCCTGCTGTAGAATGTACACGTTTAGCCATCTACTAAAGTCAACTTATCACAATAGGGCGAAGAAACAGTATCACACATTAATTTGAATGTATATAATGGATTAACGGCGAGTGTTTTGATGAGATGCATTTATTTTGTGTTTATGCAGGAGACAACAATTGGTCTTACTTTGTTCTTCCTGACCCTCCTGGTTCCATCTGGATGGTTCCTGGCCAAAGTTGACAACTATAAACAGAAGCAGTAATTGTTGTCTTGGCCTGATAAGACCTTCATCTTCATTCCTCCTGTTTCTATTAGGGACCATTGTCTCTTGTTACCTTCAGCCCATCTGTAACATGAATGAACTCCTGAGCCACCCATCTACCTCTCCATAATGGGGCACTTTACCTTCTTCCAAGCCACTCCAAAATGTCACAGGCTTCGAAATGAGTTGTTTATAATGGGTGATTCTCTTCTTGTGGATGTTGTTACACACTTAAAATAAACTACTATTTAAATTTGAAATCGTGTCAGCATATTTTGTCTTATGATTTTGGACAGTGTTTTTGATGCTAGTCACTCATGTACTTGTGGAGCACAGCTTTTGCAACAAAAGACTTGTACAAATGTTAATTAGTCCTGTAACAAGTGATTTTATATTAGAGTAGCTGGTGTTTTGTTTTAAAGTTGTCAACGGTTCCAAAAATCGAAGTTTAAGATCGTTGTGAAGTACTGAATTTGTTACTACACGATCACGTGACCGGAAACAATTAGAAGCAACATGGCGGAGGAAGAACAACAACAAGAGGGGATGGCTCAGAAAGAAGCTGATGGTAAGACAAAAACCAAGACTAGATTCCTTTTGTGGTATTCAGCATGGACGTCTGAAACAAGACTATAAAATATGTTGTTTTTATAATAAATTAACGGGCTATGTGGTCGTGGGGAACAGGCACCGTTATGCGGCTCTTGACATGCTAACAGGCTAATACGGTCATGGCTAATGTTACTGTTTCAATGGCTTTATTTGGTTTCGCAAACAGCTTTTAGTCTTAAGAGTATAGTTTTGTTTTTAGTTATGTTGATGTACCCGTATCATACAGTTTTAACGCTGAAACAGCACGGGACTCACTTTATTTGTGTGCTCTGTATGTCTGCAGTGGTTTTGTTCCTTTCATATGATTTGGGGAGCTCCCGGTTGGCTCAAAAAATGTGATGATGGGTTCCGATTATGTGCGTAGAGACTGTTTTAACTGTTTAATGCGTATTTTCACTAATCCGTCGTCACTTGTTGCATAACTCATTGCAAAAATAGTGAATCTGGTATCTCTAAGCCATTATACTAATGCAGCTCCTGAAATTAAAATATGCGGAAAAAGTTTAACTGTCGTATTTTATAGTCATTACACGTAAAGAGGCATATTTCAAGCGTTATGTGTTTAATGTTGATATTGCTCGAAATGAAATGAGATTCTGGATTTCTAATTTTCATAAGACGTACTGATCAACAGTAAAACAATAAAGGCTTTAAACTTACGAATGATGAATATGAAAATACGACCTGACTTTTTATTTTTTGTTAAACTGGGAACAGCTGCGCTTTTTCACAATATAAATGTTTATGTGGCTATATATATACGTAGCAGCCATTCTGTTACTTGATAGTATTTGAAGTATGTATGTATGTATGTGTGTGTGTGTATATATATATATATATATATATGTATATGTATGTATGTATGTATGTATATATGTATGTATGTGTATATGTATATATATATACTTCAAATACTATCAAGTAACAGAATGGCTGCTACGTATATATATAGCCACATAAAAATTAATATTGTGAAAAAGCGCAGCTGTTATATATACGTATATATATTTCGTATATATATAGATGTTTCATTCATTGTGAAGTAAGAGCATTGGTTGTGCTGTGCTTATTGATTATTTATTATTGCAGAAAAATAAATGAATTCAGCCGTAGTGTTTAATGTATTTTTTTTGGCATGTCTTTATGACAAATTATAGTTCCTTAACAAGAAGCTTGTTGCCACGTCACAGTAATGAACTCCACTCACTCACTGTTCAGCAGCTCATCTCCAGCTCACTGGTTAGTAACGACGTGTTATGAAGTGTGAGAAGTACATGACGTTATGTAAATAACAGCGCGTTTAGAACGCTTCTCAACCAATCAGATTTCATGGCCGGGACTACCTGTTGTATAAATACATGATCTAATCTTATATATTACATTGGGAATCTGCAGATATAATTATAGATTTAACCAAGCTTATGAACTGTTGATTTTTTAATAATAGTTATTGGTTCCTTTTATGACACTTTAATGCAGTCAGTTCAGAGACATAGTTAATTCTAATGAGTGCACAGTAAAGGGAGTTCTTTTTGAATTTGTTGAATGTCATGCTTTCAGAATTAAACCATCCACAAAAAATGTACTGGGTAGTCCTGATTCACAGTTTCTGGCTTGGCAGGCACTTCAGATACCCAAATATAATCATTTACAACACTGAAAAGTGAGTTTTCATAATATTCCACCATTAGCCAGCACATACATACAGGACTCCTCTCAGACATTTAGGCCGATAAGCTCATTTTAAATTGCTAAGGTGATACACATTCTACTGGTCAAAATTTTTAGAATTTCATATGTCAAAATGTAAGAATTTATTACCTTGTTGTTTAAGTAGTTCAACTTTAGTAAAAGAATTCAACATTATTCTGCAGCAGTGGAACTAAAGTAAGCTTTGCAAATTAACATAAACAATGTGTACAGATGTCCCAAATTTAGCTAAACAAGTCCTTTGTCTTTATAAAAGCAGTGCAACAGTGGAACTGACTGTTACTGCACTCTAAGGGATTGGACAATATTGCATTTAAGGATGCTGTATATTGCTATGTAAATTCTTAGAAAAGTCTATTCATAAAGCAAGAAGAAAATAATAATAATGATTACAACCCTTAAACATGAAGGTCTTTAATTTAGAGAAACTGTAGCTAAAGACAATGTCAATGAAGACAGTTTCTTGGACACTGTTGGACTGATGAGTGAAACTGAAAACAAGTTGTAAGTTCAACACATTTGTTGGAACATCTGCAACAGTATTAGGAAGGACTGTTAACATTTGATTTCTGTGGCTCTGGCTGTTTTGTCAGCAAAATGTGGCCATTTTGATCACAATTCAAGTTTTTTTTCCCCCTCCAATTTTGTTAGTTCTTTAATTACAGAATACATTGAGACATTAAACTGCATAAATATAATTAAAATTGTAGTATTTATCAAAATATTTGATGTCTAAATAATTTCGTAATCATAATATTAATGACATTTATTAAGTTAGTGTGGTGGTATATGTAAATGGACGTTAAACTGTACAATTTTATGTAATATGGGCTTATTGTGTTATAATGATATTACACAACTATGACCAATACCTTTCTTGGTTATATTATACCTGATATAATCTGTCTGATTTCTTGGTCAAATATTTATAACACCAGTATTGAAACTGGATCTTGTTAGGCTAGTGTCCACTTATTGCATGAGCTTGAAATCAGTAATCAGTGCTGAACTGCAGCTCTCTATTGAAGTTTGACACCTCAGATTTTCTGGGGTTTTACCAAAAATGTTGCCTAACTAGCCTATATATGACATTTCTGGTCCGTTCATAAAAATGGCAGATCCACTTACCAGAATTTGTGTTGGCAGGATTGAATTGTCTTGCATATGATGAAGCGATCATAGCACAACAAGATAGGATTCAACAAGAGGTAATGTCTCTAACCAGCTTTAATATATTTTCAGTAGCCTTGCTAAATCTGAGGTATTTTAACCTAATTGTCTCCAGATCTGATTAAGACAAAATGCATCACCTGATTACTGTTTTAATTTCAGATTGCTACTAGCATTCCCCTGGTATCAGACCAACAGGACCTTGCTATACTTAAAAAAGAGTATGCTGAAGATGACACCATTTACCAGCAAAAGATAAGGGTAGGAATCCCAAATGTAATTAGTTTGTATGCTTTGTATCTTGTTGCTAGATAACCCACAGGTCAGCATTATTGGTGAACAAATAAAAACGAGAACGCAACATATTGGTTTGCTTTGTTATTGGCCAGTAAAGCTTGTATAAACTGATATCTGAAAATGTGTGTGAGGTCTAGAAATGCTACCCTGTTCTTAGATGATCATGATAAGTGAAGTACTTTAATTAAAATACCTCACTGTGTTAGAAAGTTAAGTAGCATTTAAAGAAAAACAGTTGGCTGGCATCAGTTGATTGTAATGTTCCTCTATTGCTGTTTGTAGCAGAAAAAAATGTTGCATCATCATTTCTAGTCTATAGAATCATCATGTTTTATCAACAGGATTTGCAAAAGAAGTATTCATTTATACGGAAGACACGGCCAGATGGGAACTGCTTCTACAGAGCATTTGGATTCTCATATTTGGAATCTTTGCTGGATGACAACAAGGAGCTGCACAGGTAATACTCTCCATCCATGCATCCATCTTCTTAATCCAGGTTAGGATTGCTGCGAGTCCCCCTATCCCCCTATCATTGGGTGCTGGGCAGTCCATAATGACTACAAATGACACCATGAAGCACCTGCTGTCACTTTGCTAACCTATATATAAACACATTTGTCAGATTTCAACATTTTCAGAATATTGTCTGCAGGTTCAAAGCCATTGCTGCCAAGAGTAAACTGGATCTAGTTAGCCAAGGTTTCACAGAGTTCACCATTGAAGATTTTCACAATACGGTAAGCAAATCAGTCAAATCCTCATTGATTGAGCACATCCATAACCGATCAGGGTCAATTTAACACTGATGTCTGAGTAACATTCCTTTAAATAAATTGGGTCATTTTCTGAGAGCTGACAAATTGAGACTCAGCCTAAAGAGACTCTGTACTGTTGTTTTAGAATTTGGGTCAGTCTGTATCATGCTCTGAGGAATAGGTGTGAAATTTCATACAGAATGTGTGTCTTCTCCTTTCTGCTGCTTCTAGTTTATGGACCTGATTGAGGTGTGTGATAAGCAGCCATCTATAGGTGAGCTGCTAAGCTCCTTCAATGAACAAAGTGTCTCTGACTACCTGGTGGTGTATTTGCGGCTGGTGACCTCAGGCTTCTTGCAGAGAGAGGAAGACTTCTTCCAGCACTTTATAGAGGGCGGTCGGACTGTCAGAGAGTTCTGCCAGCAGGTACGGAAACGACACATTTACATCCTCATAGACTTCAGACTATAGCACTTGTAGACGAAGACGACTTTCATAGATGTTGAAAATGATTTCAGCAGTGGTTTAAAATGACAGTTTGATGTCTAACATTTGCATATTTAGTTTTGCTGTGAAGCTATGAGGCTAATACCCATCCATCCATCTTTTATCTTATCTTATCCTAGCCAAGCCCAGGGCAGGGCGCCAATGCATCACTGGGTATTAATATAGCTGCCAACAAATGAAAATAATAATAAATAATGAAAGTAATATGTAATGAATGTCACTTAGTTGCCTCAAACCATATACACATGCTTGTGTGGTTTATGACACTGTATAGCATATTCCAAGTACCTGTCATATAAAGTTAAAATAGATAATAAGGTCATAAAGTGTTTGAAAATGTATTTCTAACTGGTAGAGATTCTACAAAGATCCCAAGATAATGAATTCTTAAATGATGCCTAAACATCAGGTAGAAATGAGTCATCCATCAACCAGAAATATCCAATCAGTCCAAGGCTGTCCAAGTTTTAAAAAACATTTAAAAATATTGTTAATATATGTAAATATTGTTCTCCTGTTTTATTAAGCATTTCAGCAATAAGACCAGATTGTCATCTTCTCTGTTCACCAGGAGGTGGAGCCAATGTCCAAAGAGAGTGACCACATCCACATCATAGCTCTAGCTCAGGCACTGAATGTGTGTATCCTGGTGGAGTATATGGACCGAGGGGAGGGAGGGACCGTCAACCACCACATCTTCCCCGAGGATGGTGACCCCAAGGTTTTCCTGCTCTATCGGCCAGGGCACTATGATATCCTGTACAAGTAGCTGCTCAGGATCTCTGGCAGGCCCAGCCTCTCCTAGCTCGCAGTGCTACAAGCTGATGTTTGACTTGACTTCAATGCTGTGAAATGTGAATTTGAGATCCCAGCACACGAAAGACAGAGTCGACAGATTCTATAACTTCAGACACTGGACATTGTACAGTTCCTGTTTTGTATAACTCCATAAGCTTCTCTTATTCAGTTCTCACGATTATCATTCTTTGGATTATTTTTCCTTTGGTTAAATACTGTGTTTTATTCTAGAAGTTGTGTTCATTATCTTGTTTGAGTGTGAGAATAAACAGTTTGCAGTAGGCCTTTTTTTCCAACCTGGTCTTGTCATTTAATTAGAATGTGAGTTTAAAAGAACAACAATGATAGTAAACGTACTGATGGAAATGATTTTATGACAATTACAATTCTGTGTTTCACAGAATAGCAGTGAAGAAATGTGCCATTTCACCATTTTCCTGCACCACCACTTTTGCAGAGGAACAAAACGATGGAGGAGTAAAGACGTTTGGATCTTCTATCCCGACGACAATGTCATAAAAGCTAAAGAGGAAAGGGATGGTAGTTTAGTCAAAAGTGAAAACATTAAAAAAAGTCTTTAGTTGACCTGTTTGATGTTGCTGTACTGAGTGTGAAGCAGTGGTATAAAAAGTCCAAACTATTTAGTAAATACTGTACATATGGAACAATCTACTTGAGTAATATGACACATTTAAAAACAGTATAGTTAGTTTCATTATGTAAGTATTTAATCAGTAAATTAAAATCCTGCAACTTGACTTCTTTGAGAAAACCTGGGATATGAAAATACATGTTTGTTTTCACAGATGAATCAATGTATGACTCAGATTAAAATGAATTAATTATGTTTTATTTACACAACAGAACTGTAGAATGGATTCTGCAGTCAGGCACTAGACAGATGTGCTCTGTAACAGCATTATTAAACTTTAAACAATGACCATGTGGCTGAACTCCATAACCACAGCTTGATTAAATTACTCAGTCACATCTTGAAGCAAAGTCGTATGGCAGTGTTTTCCAATCTGCTCCTCGGGGCCACAAGATGGATTATGTGTATGTCATAATTCAGTCAACTCATCATCAAGTCTTTCAATACCACAATTACGTCTAATTCAGTGATTGCAGAAATAATTAGTGAAGTGTGATTCTGTAGTAAAGCAGGAAAAAGTACCATTTTATGATGTACTGAGAACATAATGTTTCAACCATGCATATGATGTTAATGAAAAGAAAGGTTAAACACAAGTAAGCAATTAAGATAATTCTTTAAGCAATTAAAGAATTCTCTCTTGTTGCAAGTTGGCAGATGTAATCAAGAACTGTCTGTCCATTGAAGGGGAATTCCACCATTTTTTCTCCAAAATTAAATGGTGAAAACAAACTTTTTAAATGGTAAAAAGAAGATAAAAACAAACTCATTCAGACTGTTTTGATGTGCCATTCTGGAGAAAATTACCAAGAAAATTTCACAGTGGTGGTGATAGGAGCCAGATGTCTGAAGAGTTGAATGCTTCTAAAAGCCACCTCAAAACATGATATTGCATGAAATGGTTATGAATACACTGCCTGATGCTGCAACAATGTTTGACAATAGTCCAGAGATTTAAACTTAAAATCTAATTATTCTGAAGAGATGCATGCATGACATTGTGAGGCAAAAATAGTCTCCAAAGAAAAATTTTTGTTTATTATTACACTGCACATTATCTTTTAGATACTGATAGGTTTGGTGATGGTGTTGGATAAAAAAATAAAGTAAATATATCTGTGTTAAAACCATAAAGAAACTGTTAATTCAGTAAACAAAAAATGTTGCACAATTTTCCACCAAAACACTCTGATTACTTTATGAATTTTGAAAAAGGAAATGAATGGAATTCCCCTGTAATCTTTTCCCCCAGCTCTTAAAGGTCAGCTCTATGGTTACAACTCTGTAAACAGAACTATTACCTTTCTGCGCCTCTACTGGCTATATAATCCTCAAGATAAGCATATTAAAGCTCTAAGCCCTTGGTCACACAAATACAGATTGCTATATAGCAATATAACAACGTTGCTATTTGGTTTGTTCTTTAAACCAAATGACAACCTTAGAGTTTTGGCCCATTTTTGTGAACCTCTTTCTGAATGTCTTTGGTTTGGTCACCTACCTTGAAATAACATGTCCTGCATTCTCAATGTTGTAGAGCATGGTGACAGGAATACAGCCAAACTCTGTGAAGCTCATGGAATAGTTGGCTATTAAAGTGACAAAAAGAAGGGTAAAGTAAATATAGTGTTGATTTGTGGATGATTCAATATTTAACATGCAGAGGTGGACAGTTTGAGATCAATGAATGTAGACAACATTGTCAGAACATTTTCACATCATCATGCCTGCTGGGAAGCTATAGTCAAGTTTAATTATTATAGTGTTGTCCCATAAAAAGATATGAACACAAATGTGTGTGTATTCACTTTTGTGAGATGCTGCGTATATATATCCAGGAGTATATGCTGAAATTATTTTTTGCCCATTATTATTATTTGCCCTGTCAGGTTTTAGGGTACTCTACCCATCTTTTAGTGATGGTATCATTGCTCAACTGTACCTTTAATTTCAGGAAATGATCCCACCCAGTCATTGACCAACACGCCCTGTCCAGGAGCAGAGAGGCTTCCTATGACAAACTGGACTTTGTGCTGGGCATCAAGGGGAATCTCAATGGGATTGAAGGCATTACTGAATGGTATCTTTACACAGCTGTGGTTGTGATAGTGGATATCATAGTAGATTCTCTGAGAAGAGCAGAGCACATGCTTTAGATGTTGGGAGTTGCTTTAAGTAGGAAAGTACAAATCATCTGTAGCAGTTATACAAATGCTCAGAACTGCCTGAAACCTCTTAAAACATTTATTAATTGGTAAATGCCAGTTATCTCTTGGCTGTTTTCTTCAAATGTGAAACTGGCATGATGTGGAACAATGGCCTTCCATCATGTGCACTACACTCTTTATTCGGTTTCTTACTGTCTATACTTCTTACTGTACGTGCAGGTCTAATTAGATATTATAACAAAATGATTATAACTATGGCACATGTGAAGGTCTGGGATATATTATATGATAAGTGAACAGTTGGTTCTTTATTACGTTAAATGATATTTTGGCCAAAAAGCTTATCCAGCCTAACAGCTGCTATGAGAGAATGCACATGTGGGTCAATGTTTCAGTGCAGTATTTTCTCAATGTTCTTTTGTACCTCTCTGAAGAGAAAAAGTCTGTCCACAAACACGCTTTGGGTGCTATCCTTTCCAGCCGCAATTACACGAATCCTCTGTTCTACTGCATCATAGTAGAACTGCTCAAACACAACCGTCTTCCCCTCAGGGAACACCTGTGAGAGAGAGACAGTGTTCAGGTCAGTGGTACTTAGCATGGATCTGCGCTTCAAGTGAAGCCTCCCACATACCAGCTATAACATGACCGGACCACTAACTTACCACAGATAACTTTCCCTCAAGATATGGTGGAGCCCCTGAAAGAGTGAAAAGGAACAGGTAGCAATTTTGAAAAGAATATGAGATAACAGTGTTTGTAGCTTCTCTCAGCAAAATAAATAAATAAATAAATAAATAATAATAATAATAATAATAATAATAATAATGCTAAAATTAAAAAGCAAAGGAAATAATGCAAATAAAACTGAAGTCAATTTTATTGTTGCTATTAATGTTTACATTTCAAATGAATGTGTTGATAAATATGAGCATTCATAGCAAACTGATTCCATCAAAATTGTATATGATTCTCTTTTATAAAAATCTAGTGTTATTCAATAATCGTAAAGATATTGGCTCACAATATTGTCTAAAATTGACCTCCTATATCTGTCAGTATTGAAAAATTGCTAATTTCTTCAGTTCTACAGGCTGAACTTGTAAATTGTAGCATAAAACATTTAAGATGGATAAATAATTATGTTTGCAATAAAATACAAAAAAAAATAGTAAGAATACTGAGACACTCTGCCCAGGTCCACCAGTGGTTCCTAGTAGCCTAAGAGGTTGAAATCAGTATCAATACATTCAGAAAATGTTCATATTTGTCACATCTGTTTAACTGAAAGAACTTTAGTGCAAACACAGGTCAGATTTTGGTCACAAATTGGTTTAGATGTAAAAAAGAATTTAATAGCTAAATGAAAATAATCAGGTATGAACACAGGTACTCAGAACTATGTAATACTAATTACAGAAGTCATTTTCCGGTGTATACTCATGTGTAGCAAGTATAGTGTAGAGTACAATGTAGAACTTGCAAAGTATGAATAAAGTATTTAAGTACTGAAGTACATAACACTTTTTTACATACTGGTATTTTTCATATAAGTGACAATGTACACACTATTTACTAGAAAATTACTTGTAAGTGCCAATACAGTGCTACAAAAAAAAAACCCAAAACCAAGTCTCCTCTCATAATAACGACATGACCTAGCCACACATAAATCACTGTATTAATGTATGATTCAGTACATTTACATTAATACTAAAACACATTATGCTCTTTTTAGACTTACTGCATTGGTGCGGTTTCTGAGCAAGGACACTGAGCAGGACGCTCAGGCTGACTGTAAGCAGCAGGAAGGCCCTCATACTTCTAGATGAAATCCAGCAGAATGGAAAAGTGTTACAGTACTGAGCAGATTTATATTGCCCTGATGCCATGCCCAGCTCCATTATAGTACTCTCCACATTTTCCCTAAAACCCTCACACTTCAATAAGCCTAGTAACAGTTTAGCTGATTATTAACTTCTGTACTTATGCCACATGCAAATCAGAGTGCAAGTAAACAGCTGAGGACAGGCGGGCAGAATGAGTTGCAGAACTGATCATATACATACATTTCTGATAACGTACAGGCTTCACTTTGAATTTCGTGTCAAAACATGTCACATTTGTTTGCGTATTTGTTTTCTCCATGTCATATCTGTATGCATCTTTCAGTGTATGTTACTGGCAGGTGCATACAAGGAATTACAGATGGCACCAGATAAAGTCTGAACTGGAGTAACCAATTCCGCAAGTCACATGCTGATGACAGCATTGTTTATTCATTCATTTATTGCACATAGGTACAAAGTTCTCTTGGTCATATGATTGTTTACAACTACTCTCTAAAAAATTGGGTTATTCAAAGGTTCTTTGGTAAAGGCACCAGTTCCATATACAGGTGCATCTAAAAATATATAAAAAGTTAATTTATTTTAGTAATTCAATTCAAAAAGTGAAACTCATATATATATGAAAACCTAAAAGTCAGTATCTCACAAAATTAGTATATTATATAAGGTCTGTGTGATCTGTATGATCAGCCTGTGGCACTGTTGAGGTGTTATGGAAGCCCAGATTGATTTTGATTGCGGCCATCACCTCATCTGCATTGTTGGGTCTGGAGTCTCTCATCTTCCTCTTGACAATAGCTCATAGACACTCTGTGAGGTTTAGGTCAGGTGAGTTTACTGCCCAGCAGTGTGATACTGTGGTTATTAAACCAGGTGTTGGTACTTTTGGCAGTGTGGGTAGGTGCCAAGTACTGCTGGAAAATGAAATTTGAATCTCCATAAAGCTCTAAAATGTCCTGGTAGACAACTGCACCGACTTTGGACTTGATATAACACAGTGGAACAACACCAGCAGATGACATGACTCCCCAAACCATAAAGGTCCTATATTGAACTGTTTTCATAGGGTTCTAAATAGAACCCTTTAAAAGGGTTCTGTATATTTCCAAAAAGGGTTCCACTATTGTTATGAGCCAAAGAACCCTTTTATGGTACTATATAGAACCCTTTTGCTAAGAGTATACTGGTGCATCTCCAAAAATGAGAATATTATGAAAAAAGTTAATTTGTGTAATATAATTCATAAAACTAAATTGTTACATGTTAAGTGTTTTTGTTTTTGTTTTAAAGTTGATACTGATGCATAATAATTTACTCAGACTCCAAATGAAATATTCTAATTAGCTAGTTGATATAAGTCAAAAATATCAACAGTAAAACAAAAAAGACTAGAAATGTCACTTGCCGTGTGATTAATAAAGGTATGACAGTTTATCTTTTTAATTAAATTATGAACAACAATGAACTTTTATTAACATAACAATAACATATATATATATATATATATATATATATATATATATATATATATATATATATACAGGGTTGAGATGTTGAAGTGAAGAAAGTAAAAATCCACACCAGGATTTGATTAAATCCTTCAGTCTTCTCTAGCAATCTCAAATCAGATGTGGAAGTGTTCAGACAGTTGGAACAAAATCCTGGAGAGGAATTTTACTTTCCGGACTTGAATTTCCAAACTCTGCATATTTATTTTAAAGTGGTTACCAAATAATGTGTTGAAAGATTAATAATTGAATAATTAAACCCAGGGATTCATGTTAGTAACTGTGATGTTTTTCAAAAAATAATTCATCAGCACTTAATAATTAACTCTGAACTTTTTAGTGCTGATCCAGCAGGTTTAAGAACAGAACTGGTTCATCTTCATCAACCCACATACACTAAGGCTGAGCAAATCAAGTACTTTGTACTGTCATTTCACTTTATACAACTGAACAGTGAAATAAATGTAATTTTTATAGCTGTCAACATGTAAATTATGCTACGTTCAGACAGCAGGCAAATCAGACTTGTTTCTCAAATCCAATCTGTTGAGATGACTGTCCACACTATTTACAAGTGATTAGATTGGATTTATCTGTCCACACATCACAAGTCTACCTGATTCAG
>BRDA01005887.1:109026-130873 GCA_036984385.1 Crenuchus spilurus | reverse complement strand
ATCTGTGTATAGTTATTATTTTAAAACTGTCATACATTTTAACTGGGTACACTGACCATTTCAAGACATCCTCTTCTCAGGAAATTTGCTGTGTTGTAATTCTAAT
This sequence comes from Crenuchus spilurus, assembly GCA_036984385.1. NCBI lineage: Eukaryota > Metazoa > Chordata > Actinopteri > Characiformes > Crenuchidae > Crenuchus > Crenuchus spilurus. The sequence goes on along the minus strand of BRDA01005887.1, from coordinate 130,767 downwards.
AGCATAATCAACCACTTGCAAGCCAACTGTTTGTCAACCATTGTCTAGCTCATCAATATTCATATTTGGGATTTCAACTTGAAACCTAACTATGCCTCTGCTAAGGACTGTATAAAGTATCGCACTGACTATAGTCAGCAGAGGACATTCTGCTCTTATGTCTCAAGCACAGTTGTCCTAGGGATGGTCATTGTATATTCACAATAAACTACAATCTACATCTTGGTACTGCCCGTGTTTACTGCAAAATTCCCAAGAAAATGGCAATCTGTCATACCACTGTCCTCCCTGTGCCTACTAGTGGCATTTTGCCATTCTCTCTGAGGATCACACAGATGAGTGCAATATGATACAGCTAGATGTTGCAAAATCCAATTTCCATCAAACAGCCCCACATGGACCAATCACTGTCTGTGAAATTACATTTACAGAAACAGGCCCTCATAAATATTATTGCAAATGTTGATTAAAAGATATACAGACAATAAATGATTACATGCAAAAGCATCTTTTTCCTGTGCAAGACATAAACATTTACCAGTGTGCTAAATTACATCAACATAGCAAATATACTATCAACATGCCACTATTTGTTTTAGAGACCTGCCATTCAGCATGCCAAAAATGTACAGGAATAAATGTGTCAGGCAGACAGTTTAAAGTCACACACTGTGGCTCTATAGGAGAACAGGGCTGGGATACGACTTTCTCAGTTTGTTTTCAACTCTGCTTTGATATCTGGGAATAGAACTTTTACATGTGCAATCATTACATACAATAAATGTACTTGTACTTCCTTTAACACTGTATCTAAATGAAAGTCATTCTTGCAACTTTGACATCGCCCATTAGGCTAGAGGATGGGGTCATCATTGCCATCTAGTGGTTTACAGAGCAACTATTACAGCCATACAACTCTCATCACCAAGACATTTCAAAGCCAAGGCGGTACTTCCAGCTCTCGCACTTTGAACTTAAATGTACTGTACATGTACATATTTCACATGCTAAACAAACAAAATAGATGGGTTTTGGCCTGCAAGAGCGAGCTGTGTTGAGATGGCCTGTGGTTATGGTTTGATTGATGGACACTGTGCCTCATCAGGGACACATCACAACCTTTAAATGTTCTTGATGCATTTGAAACTCTCCCTCCACCACACTCCCACTGAGCCTCTGACACATTCCTCATCCTCTTTCTCAGAACACACAGAAAGAGGAGAGAGATATACAGTATTTTCAAGTCAGAGCTCACAATGTGAAGCAAAACTGCAAGGGCATGTCCAGAGATAGGTGCTGAAGGAGGTCACTGGGATGATTCAAAATAAAGGCAGCGAAAGGGCTCTCTGGAGCATTGTCAGAACCAATTTTGAGAAAAAAAAGAACCTTTTGTGAAAATAAATAAATAAATAAATAAAATGTAATAAAAAGTTTTCATCTTTAACTAAAAACGAGTCCAAATCGGGTAGTGACAGACAGGACCAGATAGTTATCATGAACCCGCCCCTCCGTGTTCTGATTGGTTGCCTCACATAACCAATCATATGCAAGATATTACAATAAATAAAACTGAGTTTGCAGGAGAAGTTGAGAGCGCAAGAAAGGCAGATTTGTGTACAATATTAAGTTCATGTGCGTGCAAAAATTGCTCGCTCAAAACATCAGCGCACCCACTCAGAACTGTGGCAGAAATATAACGCCATATGCTGCAGTGACACTGATGTGCTTGTGGTGTGTTAGTGTGTGTTGTATGAGTGCAGCACGGCTGCTGGAGTTACTGTACACGTTGTTAGACAAACCTACCTTGTTGGTTCACCAGATGCAAGTCATAAAATGCGTCTGAAATCGCTTACTTCACTACTACATATGCAAAAATCAGCAGTAGTCAACAGTACGGCAAAAGTACCCGGATTACCTACAGACTCGGGAGAAATTTCTAGTATCCATCAGTAGCATACAGTGCTATCCCTTGATTCAACAGGAGCTGTGGAAGCGTTTGAAGCTCAGGGAGAAAGTGGAGATGTGTGTTTTTACATATCCAAGTTACAAAATTAAACATGACATAAACATTATGATTGAAGTGTTAAAGGGCCTTTCAATTAATTAAAATTTTATAGCGCTGATGTGACATCATAGGTCAAAGATCACTGGTAGATACCGGACGTAGTGCGTCTGACGTCGCATCCATACTATACACTCATGTACTGAAAATCTTCTGTTTGATTGGTCGAGCATTGCTCATTGGTTCAAATGTAGAACCTTCAGTCTACATCAGTGGGTTTCAACCAAAGAGGGGGTAGGGGGGAAACAAGTCACCGTTACCAATAAACACCCGTCAGGGTTCTTCTGTAAGTGTTTAAAAAAACAGTTAAAACATTTCTTTACTTTAGCCTTTAATTACTATGTCATTTATTTATTTATATTATAATTTTTAAATTGTCTGCTTTGTCTTTTTTACTCAAATATTACTTTTACTCTCTGTTATGCTTTTATTTATATTTGATGATGTGCATTTTAATATTAATAGAATTGAATGTAATTAGTATATCCTTTTACTACTTTTGTTTCTATTGGTTGCATTTTATTATTTGCTTAATTTTGATGATCTTTTTTCCCCTCTGTGTTGTTTTTACTTTGTATTTAAAAAAAGTACTACAAGTGCAATACCATGAAATATCTTTAATTTAATGGGTGGAAGCAAGTCAACATTAAACAGAAAGTCTGTGGCTGGGCAGAATGAGCTAGCAGCAATCAGAATATCATGTGTCTTCATGTACGTGTCTACAAAAAAGAAAGATTAAAAGCAATAATAATAATAATAATAATAATAATAATAATAATAATAATAATAATAATAATAATAAATAAATAAATAAAAATTATTATTATTATTATTATTATTATTATTATTATTATTATTATTATTATTATTATATAAATAATAAATCCAATCTGAGCAGAAATTGAGTAATGAGGCTTGTAATATGAGCATAGCTCACGTCTGCTGAGGCCTATTACAACCACTATAATTCCACTTACATATGAAGTGTTTCCAAACTTTTGAGTGGTAGTATGTTTACCCAGCCAATGTCAGTTTTTCACTGAGCATCTGACAATGTATACTTACAGCTGCCTTTCATGTATGCCGTCCTTGCACTCTCCATGTTATCATAAAACATCTGGAACATGGTGACTGGAGGGTAATTCTTTCCTTCATTCGCCATCATTATAGAAGACTTAATAAGGTCTGGGCCCTTTATGTCCTGCTCATATATCAAGTTATTTGTAACTGCCATGAAAGAAGACTTGCCTTTCAATTGGAGAGTGTGATGAGTGCATGTGAGGGAGAGTGGGGGAGCTGTGTAATTAGCAGGCTTGTTAGATCCAGGAGGAAGTGTAAGTGTTTCCAAAAGTGTCCAGCTGTGGAAGCGGTCACACCTGGCTCTTGGAACTAGACTTGTGGAACAGAGATGCCCCACAAGGTCCTGTACAGAGAGGAGTGCAAAGAGCAATTCATTATAAAAGGCATTCCTGCAGCAATGAGTCAATCAGAACATAGTGTCATGTCCCAAGTGAGAGATTTGTGAGGGTTTTTATGACTCTCCGTGCCTAAACGCCTCTATTTTTACATTAAATGTAACACTGGCCCTGCAACTGAAATGGGTGGATATGTGAACCCCCATGCCACTCAGACAGCACATACATGTATCAGATTCTCAATTCATTACAATATTATAAACCACTGACTCCAAATCAGAAGCCATTCTTAGCTAGGTTAAGCCTAATCATACTAGTGTATTGGGAAAAAGTTAATTTGTGTTCATAATTTAATTAAAAATGTTAAACTGTCGTATATTTTATACGGAGCCCCTAAAGGGACATGGTGTTTTTTTTTTAGATTATAGGGATCCAATTTTTAATTTTTTGTTTACTGTCTGGTACAATCAGGTGCTCACCAGATACTATCGGGTGCTCACCAGATACTATCGGGTGCTCACCAGATACTATGGGGTGCTCACCTGATAGTACCAGATAGTAAAACAAAAAACAAAAAAAACAAAAAAACAAAAAAACACCGCATCCCTATAATCTGAAAAAAAAATACACCAAGTCCCTTCAGGGGCTCCATAATTTTATGTTCATTACATGAAAAATGAATTTTTCAATCCTTTTTGTTTGTGTTGATCAGTGTGGCATATAGCTTGTGCTGGCTATTAATCAAGCACAGTAATATCTGGTCAGTAGTAGATTTGGCACTGTGGGCAGGTGCTCCGTCCTGCTGGAAAATCTGCATCTCCTTATCACTTTTCAGCAGACGGAAACAAGAAATGCTCTATACTCTTCTGAGTGATGGCTGTGTTGGCTTTGTATTTGATAAAACACCACCAGTGGATGACATGGCAGCCCAAACCATCACAAACTGCAAAAGCTTCACACTGGACTTCAGACACCTTGTATTCAGTGCCTCTGCACTCTTCCTCCAGACTCCAGAACCTTGATTTCCAAATGAAATGCAAAAATGACTTTCGTCTCAAAAGAAGACATTAGACCACTGAGCAACTGTTAATCGTTTCTCTTTATTTTAGGAAAGACACTTCTCATGTTGTCTCTGGTTCAGGAGTGTGGTAGTTGAGAGAGATACACAATATGTATACTTTTGAATAGTAATGGATAGTAACTCAATTAAATATTGTTCTGATTTGATAGAGTGGATTTCTGATTTTCATGAGTTATACACTAAAACGGATGAACTTTTAAACAAAAATGGCTTCAAATGTGTAACTTTATTTGTAATCAAAATAAAATGTGACAATATGATAAAAATATCTAAAGAAATTCAACTGAAGTGTAACTCACAATGAGTGAAAAAAAAGCATTATGTTCACGCATATTATCGCTCATACACAGATGCACACATAACCACTCTCTTGCACACACCCACACATTCCATTTAACCGGAGTCTGTAATTAATTCTTCTTCTTCTTCTTCTTCTTCTTCTTCTTCTTCTTCTTCTTCTTCTTCTTCTTCTTGTTATTATTATTATTATTATTATTGACCCTTTATTTTTATACTTATTTACTTTTTGTTTGTTCCCTCTCTCTGCATTGGTTTTCAGTTTTTGTTGATATTGTTAATAAAAAATAAAGGTGTCCTCCAAAGTGGGGTGGTGGTGGTGGGCCCAAAAAATTAATTAATTAATTAATTAATTAATTAATAAAAATTCAACTCAGTAGGGTTTAATTGTAGTGTCAGAGCAGAGAAATCAGCAAACAGTACTCAGTCCTGATTTAGGTGATATGCAAACTTTTTATCAGTAAACATATTAGAACAATAAACAGAAGAAATATAAATCAAAGCAATGTTTGGTTTGACCACATGTGGCGTTTAAAAAATAATCTATTCTCTTATGTACACTGGTGTACAGTTTTTAAGGTATTCAACTGGAAAGTTATCCGAGCCTCTTGGAGAACTTATTACAGTTCTTCTGAAGACTTTGACTGTCTCACTAGCTTCTGTCTGCATGTAATCAGAGAACAAACTCAATAATGCTTATATCAGGACTCTGAGGGGGCAGTATCTTCTGCTGTAGGACTCCTTGTCCTTTTTGTTGGAGTTATTTAAGACTTTGGTTTTGTGTTTGGGGTCGGTGTCATGCTTGAGAATGAATTTGGGACCAATCAGATGCCTTCCGGGTGAAACTACATGATGATTAAGAATCAGCCTGTCTATCTTGGCTGTGAGGGAGCCATTAATTTTGACCAAATCACCAACTCCATATGCAGAAATGTAACCACAAACCTGCTGGGAACCTCAACAGTGCTTCACCGTTGAATGTAGACACTGCTTCATGTAGCACTATCCAGCCCTTCAGCAGACAAACTGTTCTGTTGGAGCCAGAAATTTCAGATTTCAGATGAGTCCAGAGCACTTGCTGTCATTGTTCTGCTCCCCAGTCCCAGTTTTTGTGCATATGTGAGTCATTTGGCTTTGTTTCTCCCTCTGAGCCATATTTAGCTGCAGGCCTTCTATGATGACCATTACTGCCAAGATATCTACAGACCTTAGAGGGGTGTACCAGCGTCAAAATAGCTAGGGTTAGTTCTGAGCTGAGAGTGGTGTTGGACCTTTAGCAATTTGGAAGTGAAGCCTGAGGTACAGCTAGTTTTCTACACCCAGTTTCAATGGTCGACCTCTGCGTCTCTTGTCTTTAACTTTTCCTGCTTGATGTGCCTCTGCAAAAGAGCTTGGACAGCACATCTGGAAACATCTGTCTGCCATGAAATGTCTGTTCTGGAGAGACCTTGCTCATGCAGGATCTTGTTGCTGTACTCACTTTTGCCAAGATGTTAGATTTTAAGGTTAAACTGCTACAATCTACTACTGTCTTGCCTTTTTATTAAGGTTGTCCCTCCCTTACACAGATGCTTGTTTCACTTAATAAGTTTAGATTGATCTGCACACAATGACAGTCACTAGCATCTTTTTTGGCACCTCTGATCAAAATTTATGTTAAGCAAGAAACTGTTAGCACTTAAAAAGTTAACACATTTCTTTAATTTGTTGAGCAATATTACATTTCTGTTAGCATATCTTATTAATTCAAAAATGATATGCAGAGAGGGTGTGGTGTACTACAAAACAACTACTAAACAACCCCAAATGAACCAATCCGTAATATGATGCAGCAGCCAGGGATGAAAGGGTGCCTCAGATATGGAAGGTGTAGTGCACACACACATCTTTTGCACTTGGAGGACAAACAAAATATAAATAGTCTCAACAGCACCTCAAAAAAGTTCTTGTCCCTTTATCAGTGTGCAATGCCAAGTGGGGTGCGTCTGAAAAGATACCCACGCTCAACAGGTGCAGTGCCACGCAAGGGGAGCCTCCATGACACTCGAGGAGGAGCTACAGGGGATTTAGCCTCCCTGCCAGCAGCCCGGCTCAGTATGGGAGATTTCCGCAACTTACACAGTGCCATAAACAAGGAAGAGGGCCGCCGAACAACACCACCCCAAAACAAACAGACCATAGTCCTAGCAACTCACGGGTTAACCCATGAGTCTCCTCCCCAGGCCCCATTAACTCCCCCAAACACATACAAAATAACAAGGACTTCAGCATCTCTGTGTCCAATGACTGAATGGCCAGAGGTTGAGAAGCTGAGGTTCAGGGGGACAGAAGTCAGGGTGAGCTATCTCCTATGAAAGCCTGTCTTCAGACTAGGAAAACTGATGGTTGTATGATGAATGAAATGGCTGAAGAAATTGTTCAGCACCATTTAAAGCAATTTAAGGTGGCAAGCGTGCAGCTGTAGGCATAAAGCCAATTCTGGCTCTGAACAATAAGGGGACAGGGGCTTGCCCCCAGCACCCAATTGCTGCACTGGAGGGTGAAGGACCAAGCATGTCCACACATCACCCAGCATGCGGAACCACTGCTCAATGAGTAGGGTGGTCAGTAGCAAGTGGAAGTACCATTCAGTGAGGAGCACGATACCTTATATGCTGATCCAGTTGCCACTCCGCAAGGGTGGTTCCCTGCTGGTCCAGACACCAGTCCGTGAGTGCAGTCCTCTGCTGGTTCATTCGCCCCAGCTACAGGGTGAACCCTTACAATCTATTGTGGATTTAGACTTGTATTATCTTGTTGTTTAAGCCATCTTCTGTATATCTTATTATAGATAGTCTGATAGCACTTCACTGAGTCTATTCTTTGTTCTACCAGTAAAACATTCCCTGCTCCACTGGTTACAATACAAGTGATTGGTCCATCCCATGTTTAAAAGTTGTTGTTTAGATGTTCTTTGGCAAAGGTTTTATAATGAATTTGGTGATGAATATATAGGAAAGGTCATATTTGTGTGGATGTTGCTAGAGAGTAGAACAGTGTGCCCCCACTCCATAGTCTGCTAAATCTCCCTGAAGGTCTTTTGCATTGAAACAGTAGTTTTGATTTGACAGTCTCGCAATCCTACAAAAAAAGGTTTCTCAGAAAGTTTTGATATGACCTTCACTGTTCCTGTTAACAATTAATTGTAGTACTGAGAGAACATCTTCCTGAAAATGCTTTGATATCTTCCTATAACCTTGTATCTTGAGAAGTCCTTCTGAAAACTGGCCTTTCTGAACTGTGATAATGAACAAATCTAAAATAAAACTGAAAAAAACAAAAAAAAAACAAAAGTTATATAAGACAAACAGACATGTTTTGTCTTGCCGCTTGCTTTGGACTTTGTCTATAATTCTTAGTTTATTTCATGTATTACCCCAATAAAACGTTCATCTCCACTAGTACGGAAATGCAAATGGAGATGGTTTCTTATTTGTTATAGCCAAATTGAGTATCATTGCAGATTTTTTGTTTCTCTTGCTGTCTAGTTTAACATTTAATTTTTAAGTTTACAATTTAAATATTAAATGATAGATAACATTAAAAAAATCATAACATTAAAAGGAAAACGTCTTTTGTAATCTCAGATAATGTTAAATTGTTAGGTAGACCGGCATATTTGTTCACTTGGTTGGGTTTAATTTGAGCCATAATAAATATTTGATGATAATGAATTCTATACAAATATGTAACATTATAATTTATGCAAAAATTGTTGAACTAAATATTTGCTTTACATAGTAATTAAAGTGCTTTTTGAAGTCAAATATTTTTTTTGAGGGGAACCTAAACAAGCACAAATGCCCCCTCTGTTCCTGATATTGGTACGTAGGGGAGGTACTCATGCCCCTCACTTCTGGTAAGCTTATTTATTCATAAAGCTGTGCTTGTTGGGTTAATTCAATATTAGATTCACTGCTATTGTTTGACAAGTGTAGTTAGGCTGTCATGTTTTGGCTGTACATGACTATTTGTCTGTTCTGTTCTTACAACCCAGAATTCTTTAGTTTTAAATAAAGGATGTCTTCACTAGGAACTTCACTCTAACATGAATGGTCATGTCATGCACATGTTTTCTCCTAACATTCCTTCACTGACATAATTTTGTCCATGTAGTTGTTTATATAACTTCTATTTATACTCCTAGTCATTTATTTTCACTTTTCAGTGATAGGTAGATAACAAAGGCATAACCTTTAGCTGGCGGTTATTCACAGTTTTATGGCATCAAACTCATGGAAATACTGACTCACCCAACTGTCATCTAACTAGCTGAGTGTGGGTGTGTGCAGTACAGGGTATGTCGCTGTTAGCTTGAATGTGTGTGATTATAAATGTGTAATTGTTGTTTATCTCGTGCATTAGTGTAGTTAATTAGAATCTGTTTGAACATAATTGCAGTAATGCATTGCTTTGATTTCACAGCTCTGTCATGCTACATAGTCATGTGTCATGCTATTCTGTTATTATCACTTAGAAAGGTTAAGGAACAGTCTTCCAAATACAGCTTGTATAAATGTACATACAGTTGTTTTGCAACAGTTATTTTAAAAGATTGTCTGAACGATGAATGAGTTTTACAATACTTACCATTATTATTATTATTATTATTATTATTGCTTTTAATCTTTCTTTTTTGTAGACACATACATGAAGACACATGATATTCGGATTGCTGCTAGCTCATTCTGCCCAGCTACAGACTTTCTGTTTAATGTTGACTTGCTTCCACCCATTAAATTAAAGATATTTCATGGTATTGCACATGTAGTACTTTTTTTTTGAAAGAAGCAAAAATAGCAACAACAATAAATGTATATAGACTCACTGATCATTCTAATAGAATATTCTAATAATCAGAATTATCAACAGTACATCCTAATAGAATTGTTTGCCTTTATAACTTATTGCTGATTTTTCAGCAACACATTTGCATGTTTTTTCTAGCTTGTTTCTGTATTGGTAACCTGTTTGTTCCCATAAAATGTTCTTTCAGAAGTGCTGCAAAGAGAACAAAAGAGTTCCTTTACTGCTACTGTCATTTTACATAACATGTATTGTGCTAAATTCAGACATATACACTACCAGGCAAAAACCGGTATGTGCCTAGTTGATCAGGGGTTCATCCTACAGCAGGATAATGACCCAAAACATAAGTGGAAGCTCTGCCAGAATTACCTCAGGAAAAAAACACAAGATGGTAAGCTTGAAAACATGGAGTGGCAGCACAGTCTCCAGAATTAATATTAATTAATTAATTAATACATTTTGGTCTATCAGTTGATTTCGTGAGTTCTTATTTAACTCCTCTGCTTTCATTTCAGAGTGCAATGAGACATTAAACTGAATAATAAAAAATCATTAAAATTGGGGTGACAGGTAGTGTACATGCTACATTACATTTGTAATTTGTGTTGTATCTTCTTGCTAAATTGGGCTTTGTTAGGGGTTTTGGCTGTGATGGAAAAAATCAAAATGAATGGTTAATAGAAACTGAAATTGCAAATGTACAGTAACATGCATTGTTATTATGCCTGCTAGTTAGTTTTAAGAGCTCACAGTGTGGTCTGGCCGACAGTAGCTTCACAGCTTCAATTCTAAGCTAAAGAGGCAGAATTTGGAAACATGACTTGGCTGGTCCATTACATCTGAGGTAAGTGGAAGATTGTTCCAGTTTGATTTTTGTCCAAACAATTGCTTTATGATCACAAATCGCATATAAAGTCGCAATGCTTTCTTGTAGCAGAGGAATCATAACAGCATTTAATAAAAGTCTGACATGGTCACTCTACTTCCTACATTTAATGCTGTCTGATGCAACTGCTTACCCAACGGAGTCCACGGCAACTATTCATAAGCCTTGGAAGACTACAAACAGTGTTTCCTTTGAGGCTTATCAATATCACATCTAAGACAGCCATGTATCAGATATGAAACCTTTGGCATCAGCCACTACCTCTTCCACTGAGAAAGAGCATATGTCTTTAGGCTGAAGACCATGACAAGGTATTTTTCATATTCTGATTGATGTTACCCAGATAGTAATCAGTACTGACACAGGAGGGTGAGAGAAAAGATCAGAAAGTGAGTGCTCGAAGCAATGTTATATACTTCAACACAGAGGCATTTGAACACTCAGTGCCAAATTTAAACACATTTCACGCACAATTCCTAGGAATTTAATGACGATCCTATATCGTATATCAGGCTTGTCTTATATTCCATGTAAGTGGAAGCATCTCATATCAATCAGTTATTTGAGCACAAAAGCAAGTATTATTGATTGAAATAGCAAATCCAGGCATGTTCAATTTGTTGAGACACGACAACACACAATATTAAGCTTCTTGACTGTGCAACAGGAAATGATGTAGAAACAAGCTCTGTTAAAGCTCTTTTGGTTAATATCAAGTTAATTATTTTTGAAGGTCTTTCCATAGATAAGTCTACAAGTCTGCATTGATCTAAATGGGCTTCATGGTGAAGGTCCCAAGTGAAGGCTTTTTTGCGAGATAGTGTTTCACTATTTCTCAGATCCATGTGGTCATCATTACTATTGCTGCAGTAACATCATTTTTATCATGTTCAATAAGCTCCAAGCAGGTCATCAAACGTGGTGAAGGATCTACTGCAGACTAGCTCATTCAAACTCTTCATTCAGCAGCTTCAGCAAGAACATAGCGAGCCATATGTTTCATTTTTAGGCATGTCAGGATTGACCAAAAAGCAGGGAAACACATAAAAACTGATCAGGGCCATCGAGGGGAAAGGAAAGTGTTGTCGATGATGGGAGCCAGATGAATGTCTTGGAAATGTCTCGTAAGACAGGAAGAATTGTGTCTTTGACACAGCAGCTCAGATGTGTGCAGCTGGAGGTACAAACCCTCCCTCATACACACTTTTTGACCTTTTCTCTCACCCTCCCGTGTCTGTCTCCACTGTAATCTGTCTCAGTCTCCCACACATACACACAAGGTCGTTAAAGCCCTTGCAGCACTTGTTTGAGGTGGAAGTCAACATAATTGACTTTCACATGCAAATGCTGTATGAGCAGGCATCAAACAGTGTTTGATTCAACAAGTCCAAAAGTTTATGAACACTGCTAATCTAAAATTTCTCCTGAAATCGAAGGAATTAATAGGGCGTTTGACCCATTTTTGTTGCAGTAACAGCCTCTACTCTTCTGGGAATGTGATTGTTTTTAGACATGAGAGGAATTACTGATGGTGGGTAATTAGTTCTTGTTTACAAACTCTACTCTAACTTATCCCAGTGATACTGGACAGAGCTCACATTAGAGTGCTTTATACCACTCTAACAATTGCAATTGGGCATGGTGACCTATACATAGTGTATATATACACAGTCAATGGCTGCTTCATTAGGCTTCATCTACACACATTGTCCATTTTCGCTCCACTGACCATATAGGTGCACTTTGTAGTTCTACAATAACAGACTCCACCTATTACTCTGTATACATTATTAGCTTCCTTTCACCATGTTCTTCAATGATCAGGACCAACACAGAGCAGATATTATTTGGGTGGTGGATCATTCTCAGCACTGCAGTGGTGGTGGTGTGTTAGCATGTGTTGCACTGGTATGAGTGGATCAGACACAACATAGATGCTAAACATGATTTTAAACATGTTAGCTCACTGTCCACTTTGGTAGACACACCTACAATGGTGCTTGAAAAGTTTAGAATGTTCCATCAATGATGGCAAGCCGTCCTGGCCCAGATACAGCAACAAGCCCAAACTATGATACTACCACCACCATGTTTCACAGAAGGGATATGGTTCTTATGCTGGAATGCAGGAGTGTTTTCCTTTCTCCAAACGTAACACTTTTCATTTAAATAAAAAGTTATATTTTGGTCTCATCTGTCCACAAAACATTCTTCCAATAGCCTTCTGGCTTGTCCACATGATTTTTAGCAAACATTAGCTGAGCAGCAATGTTCTTTGTGGAGAGCAGTGACTTTTTCCTTGCAACCCTGCCATGCACACCATTGTTGTTCAGAGTTCTCCTAATGGTGGACTCATGAACCTTAACATTAACCAATGTGAGAGAGGCCTTCAGTTGCTTAGAAGTTACCCTGGGGTCCTTTGTGACCTCACTGACTATTACACACCTTGCTCTTGGAGTGATCTTTGTTGGTCAATGGGGAGGGTAACAATGGTCTTGTAACCTTTTACAGCTTGATGATCATAAACAACTCTTATTCTGAGGTCCTCAGAAATCTGTTGTTCGTGCCATGACACACTTCCACAAACATGTGTTGTTCAGAGCAGACTCTGATAGATCCCTGTTCTTTAAATGAAACAGGGTGAACACTCACACTTGATTGTTATCCCATTGATTGAAAACACATGAATCTAATTTCACCTTCATGTTTACTGCTAATCATAGAGATTCACATACTTTTGCCACTCACAAATATATAATACTGGATCATTTTCTTCAATGAATAAATGAGCAAGTATAATATTTTGGTTTCATTTGTTTAACTGGGTTCTCTTTATCTACTTTTAGGACTTGTGTGAAAATCAGATGATATTTTAGGTCATATTTATGAAAACAGAAAATTCTAAAGGAGTCACAAACTTTCAAGCACCACTGTACCTTGTTGGTTCACCTTGTAGATGTAACGTCAGAGACAGAAGCTCATCTGTTGCTGCAGATTGTGTTGAACTAGTCCTTCATTGGTGGTCACAGGACACTGTTGGCTGGATGGTTTTGGTGGACTATTTTCACTCCAGCAGCTCTACTGTGTCTGATCCACTCATATCAGCACAGCACACACTAACACACCACCACCATATCTGTGTCACAATAGTGCTGAGAATGACCCACCACTCATAATACCTGTTCTGTAGTGGTCCTGTGGGGTCCTGGCCATTGAAGAACAGGATGAAAGGGGCCTAACAAATTATGTAGAGACACAGATGGGCTACAGTCTGTAATTGTAGAACTACAAAGTGTACAGTGATAAAATGGACAAGTGTACATACCAGGTATGTGTATGTGTAGCTGGTTACTTTCCTTTAACGTGTCTTGCTACCCACCTCTCTGGGATGAATGGTAGTGGTCCCTGATGATGCCTCATACTGCCCTTATATTCAAAACAGATGAGGCGGATTGAAGAAGTAAAACAAAGTATTGCTCCTTCGCAGTGGAATCACTGGAAATGGCAAAGTATTGCAAAAGTACCATTCAACTACCATCACCCCTAATGAGCGGTAAATGCAAGCAGACAGCAAAACACCTGTAAAAGCTGATATCACCATAACATGAACAAAACACACAGCAGGATAGCAGATGTATGCTCGTAAGTTCAAATGATACGAAGAAGGATTTATTTTTCCATGTGAAGACGTGGGTTCATTGTTTTTGCTTTTATTTTACAATCTATGACAATCTGGCATGTATTTCTTTTTTTCTAGCATATTCCAAGAATGGACATGGGGGAGAGATTCTTTTTTTATTGCTGAATATTAAATGAAATACACTTTCACCGACTCGGAGGGGGGAAAAAATCATCTGCTGCTTTTACCATGCACCCATTTAACCGTGATCACAAGGACATGCAGAAGAGAGGTGTTCAAACTTCTCAAGTGAGGAGAAAACTCAAACGGAAGAACGGTAGAAACAGAAACGGTCAGAGTCAGGGGGGAGTGGAAGGGATATCACATTTAAACTAACTAGAGAAGCACTGTCTGGTTTTGCATTTCTCAAACATACAAATAAGTTCCAAAACGCCTGGGCAGGGAACAAATAGATTCTGGTCATCAAAGTGCGAGGAAAAAAAACAAATTGGTGAAAAAAAATCACTATTCCTTTGTGCCGTCACAAATACTGCAGTAGAATCATTTTAGGACCTATCTTGTAAATTGTTGCTCTATTTTTTCAACTACATTAATCATAACATGTCTTGGTATCTCTCTTAATAGAAGTACATTATTCCTTTTCTTTATATCATGTTCCTCCATTTCTTGGGTCTGGTGTTAGCTTATATATGCCAATGGTGTGTTCCTTCAACTTTTGACCTGTTTACAATCTAAGTCGTATTTAGCTTCCAAAATGAGGAGGCGTGGAGGTCTTGACAGTGGCCATTTTTAGCCCACGATGACCAATTGAAAAATAACTGCTCATAACTGCTCATGTATGACAAGCAATGCTATTGACAGTGACAGGTCCTGAATGGCAGAGGAGGCCTCTCACTCATGCAGAATTAGCTTTGTGCGGTTGCCTGGAAGTTTGGTTGGCTTGGACAAAGACTGACGGCCATCCGTGAACATGTAACAGAGACTGCTTCAAAATGGAGGCGGAGCCATGGCTTGGTATCATAATTGCATATGAAAAACAATGTTTATATGAGGTTCTATAATAATAATAATAATAATAATAATAATAATAATAATAATAATAATAATAATACATTTTCTCTAGTGTAGTTCTGCACTGTTTGGTGGTCTCATTGATTTCAAATAAACAAAATTCAAACACACAACAGGCATCACAGTTTTCCACACAATGCACTATTGTTCTTTCAGAAAAAAATGTCATTGAACAGGAGCAAAATATAAAGTTTGCATATTTTGGCATTTTTATGACCCCTCGGAAGTTTCACAGCTATTTGTCTTGTGTGTGTGTGTGTGCATGTGGGTACATGTATGCGTTATTTAAGATCTTGCTTCACCCTCCCTCTCACTTTGTGTGTGTGTGTGTGTGTGTGTTGGGGAGGGCAACAGAAACTGGAGTTGGCATATCCATCAACCTGCACAGGTTTTTCTCTTTCTTTTCAGGTTCAAGATGGAAGGAGGGACGAAGGGTGGGCATTTGGGGGGAGTGGGTGGAGTCCTGAGACACTGTGTGGCTGTCCCTCACTCACTCTGTCTCTGTCAGCCGCACTAAGGGTATGCATGGCTGGGAATGGAAGGTTGAGCTGAATGGAATGAAATAGAAATGTGTACTTTTCTCTTATCTGGTGCTCGTTATTAGCACTGACAGCCAAGGTCAAGCCCACAGACCCCCTACTGCATAACCACTGACCCCCCACCCCCACCCCACATTTGGATTTACAAGGCTCCCCAGTGGAAAAAAATGGACCCTGTAGGTAACACAAAACAAATCAAGGCAGCTGTAAGTGTGCACCAAAACTTCCACACATACTCAGCATCTGACCACAAAGAGAGCTGGGATCTGTTTCTGCTTTTCATATCCTATTGAACATGACACAAGTTCACAGTCCTAGGTCAGCAATATCAGGCACTATTTAAGCTGGATTAGCTTAAAAAGTACAATTCGACTATAACGACCATAGTTGTCTGTGAAGTCATCATTCTGAACTGAGTTCACAGGCTTAATTATGGAAGCTCACTGTTTTACACAAAAAAACTAGTCCTTCATTAAAGAAATTCAACCTACTTGTAGGTAAAGGCATGACACAAGGTCTTTTGTAATTGCCAGAACAAACAGAAACGTTTGAATTATTTGAGCCATTTATTATTTATGTAGTTTTTGTATGGTTTTACTAGCCGTTTCAAACACAAGTTACTCTCCACTCAAGTAAACAGAGCTTGATCTTGTTGGAAATAGCTGCCTAAGGGCCATAATATATTCACAGAGGGATCAGTCTTTACTACAAGGGCTCTGGACAAACCCAAAGATCCCCCATTCTTAATGTAATCAAATCTGGTAATAGATGCTACCATGAGCTGTATTGTTAGCCATGTTGATAATGTTGTTCAGTATGTGACCAAAAATGGAAGAGCACAATTATCTACCTTGGATGCAAAATGGGATTCTAGAGTAATTTTGAAGGCACTAAACTTTCCCACAATACACTCTTAATATCTAGTGAACACCACTGAACACTACATTTGGTTTTGAATGTGCCAAAATGCATTTTTAGCCTACCTAACTCATGTTAAGGCTAACTTAGCTGAAGTTAGCTACTTCATACTATTTGTCAGCTGGTAGTGTTAAGTTGGTGGGCCAAAATAGCATGATTTACTCATTTTCTTAAACGAGTAAAAGCACATATATAGCTTTTTCTCAAGAGAAACTTTTAGCAATAGCATGACTTTCAGTGAGATCAACTAATAAGCTAATTTTGCTAATACAAGCAGCTGATGATGGTGTGGTGAATGCTAACAGAGGTAATGAGTAAGTGTCTGACTTAATTTACTCATCCATGCATTTTTACTACAATTGAGTAACTCCTTTATAGCACAATGTGGATGAGGAAGGAATTCATTTTGGTGACATATCTATTACGTAATCTTTTGTGACCAATCAAATCTTTTGAAAATGAGATTCCGAAGCTTCAAGTGGTAAAACTAATCCAGCTCAAACAGTGATAATTGAAGGACACTAGTTTATACAAGCAGCATAACACTTTGCCACTCTGGCTCCTTGGCCTCTTCTTTCCTCTGCTCACACTCTTTGTGTGACAGATCTACACACATTTGGTCGGACGCAAATCACACACACACTTCCCTCCCACTTCATTGGAAAGAAAGCCCACTCCCCAGTTGCATTTGTCTTTGAGCTCCTTTTAGAAAAGCAATATAATAATTGAATCTGTGTGAGTTATATTGTTGTAAACATACACCTTAAGTTAGAGTGGTTTATATTGCATGATGTGTGTGTGGTTGGGGAGGGGGCAATGTCACAGCTCAAATGGTGGGTCAGCTCCCAAAAGAACACAACTTGGAAAACCAAAAAGAAAAAAAAGGCCAACATAAGAGTAAACGTCTATAAAAAATGAGGCGTCCGTATAAGAAAGGCTACAAAAAACTCCACTGGCCCTCTGGCATCGGCATACAGCAAAAGGCACCACAATATTACTCTATTTCTTTAAGTTGTGAAAAAATTGGCACGTCTTTTTTTTTTTCTTTTATGTTGTAAATCAACATGGACATATAAATATTTTCCCTATAAAAAAGGCTTTGCTGATAACTAGTAGATAACTTTTTTGCAAAAAATGAAAATAAATATTTCATTTGTTTAGAATATCTGTTAGTTATATAAAATAAAAATATTTCTTATAGGTGCAGGTCTATAGTTATACAGATTTTTCGTGGGGCGGGACAGAAGAAGGGGGGTCTGTCTCTCTGTTTTAGTGGGCAGTGCTGTCCGGTTTGGAACGCGCGTGCGTCTGTCTGCTGCTGCCCTGTGTGCTGGAGTGGGCCGCGTGGCGTCCAGCGGCGCTGTGAGAAGTCCGTGTGTCTGCGGGCACAGGGAGCACAGGCCTGTAGATGCTGGAGGGCTCTGGGATGCTCATGTTCTGCATGCTGAGGAAGGGCGTGCTCTCCCCCTCCTCTTCCTCCTCCTCCTCGGATGCGCTGTCTGACAGACAACTACGCGAGCCGAAGTCCCGGGGTGGCTGGTAGCCCCTAGGTGCCACATGCCCGTTCAGTCTGGACCTGCGCCAGTTGCGCCGGCTGCTTCTCTTTGGTTGCTCCAGCGACGAGGATGAGGCTGGATACTCCTGCGTACTCTCATACTCCTCATCCTGTGCTGCCCGCTGGGGGCTGGATTGTAGACTGCCCGGGCTGTCCCGCAGGTAGCTCTGCCGATGCTGCTGCTGCTGCTGTTGGCGGTAGGGCTGGTGGCGCTGCACCTCGTGCAGGGGAATCTGGTAGCGGCGCAGCAGCAGTGGGTGGTCCTCCTCCTCCTGGGGTGGGGGGTATGGGGCATGAGCAGCTGGAGGCAAGGACGCAGCGTGGCTGGCGTTGGGAGACGTGATCTGGAAGGTAGGCACCTGCTGGGGCAGTGAGTAGTGGAAGTCCACCGGAGAGAGGCGGGCTGGAGTGGTCAGAGCCGACACATACCTACAAGAGGGGGAAAATAATTTGATCCAATTATTTTCTATCTGCAGAGCCAGAAAGCCAGGAGCAGTTACAGACCTGTTATTCAAGGGCATGCCGTAGTTTTCAGTTTGTGCCTTTTAGATGTTTAGGTTTCATTTCATTGGGATAGAAGACAATTCAAATCATCAACAAAATATAAGGCAAAACACAACACTGATAGGTTTATAGTTAGGATTTGGCCCAGGGTTAGGATTAGGTTTTGGGTGGAGGGTTGTTAGTTTAGTGTTAGGCAAAACTAAGCTAAATTTAATAGATATTAACTAGCTACAAAACATGTGTATTAGCTATGCAAATAAAATGTTATTGTGGTTTGTTTATAAAGTTATTACATTATATTTAATTAAAAATTAAATATTAATTTTTAATAAAATATTCATTTTAATTTAATATCTGTGACCCCGCCAGGGAAAACCAGGCCAAAGTCACTGGGCAACTTATTGAGGTATCGTGTCAATATCGTGTCACTCACATTAGCGACAAAACTTAGCCACTCGGTATTATTGCTGTAAATGAAAGATAACAGTCTCAGATATCTATCGGAGTACATATTTTGATCAAAAACAAAACTTAAATTCACAAAAAAGTTGTTTTGAAAAAAAGAATGACTTTGACCTGGTTTTCCCTGGTGGGGTCACATTTAATTAAAAATAAATAATTAATTGCACTAACAATAATAAAAAATCCTATTTGGATCTATAATGGTCACTCATAATTTATTTAATCATTTCTCAATAAAATAATCATATACTATTAAGGTCAACATGCACAATGTCAGTATACATTATTACACTTTAGTGAGCACAAAGGTTACATAATGCACAAAAACTCCTAGTCTAGAACTGCTGGCTCTCAACGTATGCAAATGGATGGTTCTTAAAGTTATTGTTCTAGAAGTCTACACTCAAACCTAAAGGTAAAACAGATGTAAATGTAATTAAATACATATATAACGTATATAACTTTTCTATGCAATTACATATAAATCATTATGGAATGCATAATTCAAAGTATAGTGAAATGATAATAATATAACTCTGAGGCCTCTCAAGAATGAAGCTGTTAGTCTATAGTACATATAAAAAGTATCTACTGTCACAATGCCATATTAAAAAAAATAGACCAAGATTAATCTTTTATATTCTGTGCCACTCAGATGAAAAACAATCTGGAAACTTTTAGGAGGGAGAAATGAAAATAAGAAATTTACAATAACGTGGTTTCATACCGCACACCTTCAAACTAATACTTTCTTGAAGCCCCTTTTGATATTTTGACAGCCTTCAGTCTTCTTGGGTAGGAGTCTAACTGCGTGGTACATCTTGACTTGGCAATCTTTCCTCACTTTTCTTTTCAAAAGCACTCCAAATCTGAGAGAGCATCTCCTGTGCAAATCTTCAGGTCCACCCACAGATTTTCAGATTCAGGTCTGAACGCTAACTGGGCCATTCTAAAACTGTGATCTTCTGGTGAAGCAATTCTTTTGTTGATGTGGAGGTATGCTTTGGGTTGTTGTCATGCTGAAAGGTGAAATTCCTAATCATCTTCAGTGTTTTAGCAGAGGCCTGAATTATTTTCAAGAATTTTGGAAGGATGTCCAGTTCTTGGTCATGTCACTGTTTATTCATTTGATGATGACCATCTTCACTGTGTTCCATGGAATATCTAAAGCCTGGAAATATTTGTACCTTTTTCCTGACTAATACCTTTCAACAATGAGATTATTTTGATGCTTTGTAAGCTTTTTGCAGATAATGGTGTTTGATGCAACTACTATAAGTAAATATCCGGAAAATCCTACTAGAGCAGCCAATCTTATTTAGGGTTAATCACTGTAATCAATTGCAGGTGTGTATGGACTACTATTTAACATGAGCTTGAACCTGATTAGTTAATTCTCAAGACAGCTACATTTCCAATCATATCCATATTATTATTATTTTTTTTATTATTTTTTTTTTTAATTATTATATTTTTATTATTTTAACCTCTATGTTAGTTCAGTTTGTTTTTCTATTAAATAGCTCAGATTATAAGTTACATTAAAGGGGGGGAAAGTGCTGAAATGATTCATCTTGGTCTCATTTTTATAAATCATAAAATTGTTTAGATTTTAATAGAGTAAAACAGACGGATGGATGGATAGATGGATGAATGGATGGATCGATAGACTGAGAGACAGACAGACAGATAGACACATAGGCTTTTTGATGGAACAAATACATCCAGTGTGACTCAGATATTTTCTTGAAAAGAAAATAGGAGAAGTACCACATTACTAACAGATGGGCTTTGAGCTTTTAGTGTGTAATGTGCACTAGAACTTCTAAGAAGTCTGCTGTTTAAACTGATGCAATGTTTGTTACACTATGATATAAACATGTCCTCCCACCTATTGCTGTTGCAATAGGAACATTAGTGTGTGCACATTAAAACCCATCAACTGAGAAGTTCAATAGCAAACAAGGTGTAAAGAAAATCAGCATCAGAACTATGCACTCTTAAAAATATGGTTCTTCAAGTGTTCTTTAATAAAGAAAATGGTTATATAAAGAACCATGAACACCTAAAGAACCGTTTGCATGATGAAAGGGTTCTTCAGATGGATGCAGAATGTGCTGTAGATAGAATATATATATATATATAGAAGCCATACAGAATCTACAGTACCAGTCTATTTGGACACACTTCTCATTCAATGTTTTTCTTTTTTCCCTACATTGTAAATTAATACTGAAGTCATCCAGACTATGAAGGGGCACATACAGAATCATGTAGTAAACTTAAAAGCCTTAAACAAAAACAAAATATGTTTTATATTTTAGATTCTTCAAAGTAGACACACAACTGATGTCTCAAACACATTAAGAGGCAACAAGTAATGAACGTAAAAAACGGAGAATTACACAAACTCTGTAGTCAACACACAGATGAAACTTCTTAGATTTTATATTTTGTATAAAA
>BRDA01005887.1:80995-104021 GCA_036984385.1 Crenuchus spilurus | reverse complement strand
GATAATAAATATATATTTGGATTTTATATATATAAATCCAATTAAAAGGACAAGAATATTTTATTTCTCACGGTTATTTCAAGCGGTTTCTCCGCAAGCTCAGCTCAAGTCGACGATGCCGTAATTTCAAACCCCAGGTGTAAGCGAAGACTGTGATTGGTTCCCCTTCTTGTGAGGAGCATAGCGTGTGGCCAATTGCATTTCAGTAAAGAAAAACAGTAACAGCGGACTACAAAGCTATGCTGAGCCAAAATTACTGTCCACCACTGTATACATGGTATGAAAAGGGCAATGGCAACTTCATGGCTTTAGATCAGGGGTGTCAAACTCCAGTCCTGGAGGGCCAATGTCCAGACACTACAAGTAAACCTACTAATTATCATCTGATTTAATTCAGGTGTGTTTGATAAGGAACAGTGCAGGAATCTGGCCCTTCAGGACTGGAGTTTGACACCCCTGCTTTGGTGTGATAAAATGATTGGTATAGTCTAATGTAATAGTTAATCCTACTGCTCTCCAACCAGCAATCTGGGATTAGATTCTCAATACAGACCACAGTCCTTTAAAAACATTGCGTTTTATTATCAACCTACTGAAGAAACTGATGTTGGTTCAGCAAATGAACCTCAGTAAAAATGAGGACAAAAGACGAGAAAGTCAACGCATCATGTTGCCTTTAAATATCAAACTAGCAGAGGAATTCTCTTCATATTGAATTACAATGTCATTACCACATACCATTGAATGTAATTCTAATGTCAATGTAACTATGCAGTGTGATGGTAATTGCATATAAAATGTAACAGAAATGAAATTTAGCCTGTAGACCTGTATGGGTTAAAGCACCAAGTCCTTATAGGAAAGATGTTCAACTGCACAAGCACATCAGTACTGTCCAGAAAGAAAAACACAGTGTGGAGAGACTTCCTCTTTAGACTCATAATGAGGGGAGCAGCGAGAAGTTAATTAAGAGAAAAGCAGATATAAGACTCAGGTAGAGGACAAGTGGAGCATAATCTCGGCACATGGTACACAATCACACACACATGCATTCACACACACACACTTTGGCAGCAGGCTGTACCGGTGTGTGGAGGAGTGGGCTCGTGTGGAGGAGTTGTGGGATCTGGAAGACTGGCGGCTGCCGGAGAATGACGCCTCCGCTCCGTGTCTGATCACTCGCTCTGTGGCCGGTACGTTCTTGGAGATATACTGGAATAGGTAGAGATGCACTTGTCAGACAGAGCCAAACTTAACTGTAAATGACTTAGCATGATGAAGCTTTAGTGTAAGGCCAGAAACACACCCCACACAAGTGTGCAAACACAAATAAAAAACACTGCGTGAACTAATTTGTGCGTTTTTGTATTACTGTAGCAGTTATAAACTTCAGCACTCAAGAGGGCGATAGAGTACAAATCAAACTGTCTGTAAGCTGAATCTGCTATTATTCCTGTACAAGTAATAACTAACAATATCAGCATCTGAGGAGTGTGTTGAATTGAGCATCTCATAGAGATGGAAAGCATGGAAAGTATATTCCTGATCTGTATTTCATCGTTAGATGAGAGGGAATATAATTTCAAAATCACATGACTACTTATATGCTCTGTACTCTAAATACTACTCCCATTTAAAACCTTAAATTAATGTAATAATTGTTTTTGCCAACAATTGTTGTTGAGTGTGGCAGTAATGTGTGGCATCAAGCTATGTGTGTCTATCTGTGATAATCTGAGGAGGTTATTATTTGTTGTCCTGCTATGATGCTACATACAGCTTGTGCTGGCATTGTATCATGAATTTTTAGGTGACATTTTTGAAAATATTGCAAAGCTTAAAGTGGTTGCATTTGCACACTTCCGTGGGGTACATTTCTGGATAAGGACATACGTCTACCATGGGTATCTCCTCAGGGCCTGGTCCTGGGTGGTTTGGACCATTGGCCAGGTTGCGATTGGGGTGGTCCACACACATGTTCTGCCGCAGGTGATTGTGCATCTTCTTCCTCTGTTTCCTGGGGGGGAGGCTATAGTGAGGCAGTGTCACTCTTTCAGACACCAGCCCGAAGTCACACTCACAGACATCACACACTCAATAAGTACTCAATAAGCACAAACAGAGTACACTCTTAAAAATAATGCTGTAACAAAAGCTTCATTGGAGCAACAAGAAAGCCAATATCCATTGAGGAACCTTTACTTGAAGAGTGTATGAGGGGAAATTAGGCTCGTTTCTTCACAAGTGTTTTAACAAGAAGCGTGCCGCTCTGATACTCACTTAGTTTTGCAGTAGGCCACCACACAAACGATGCCCACCACCAACAGAGCCACGCAGATGCCTGTGATTGTCAGGACTCTCTTCTGATAGAGCTCCTCAGCCTCTGCACCACACCATACACATATGGCACATTCAGAAAAGTCATCAGCCTGTCACTGCATTGAAACTCAAAGCATCTCTTCATATCCAAACCCTGCTAAACACTTTCCACTGTGTTTGTATTAGTCAAAACACCAGTCTGATCATAACCAGCGCCAGATTCAGGGCTCAGAGTGCACTCTCTGGGTGCAGGATGAGTCAGGTTCTGCAGCGG
This sequence comes from Crenuchus spilurus, assembly GCA_036984385.1. Lineage (NCBI taxonomy): Eukaryota > Metazoa > Chordata > Actinopteri > Characiformes > Crenuchidae > Crenuchus > Crenuchus spilurus. The sequence continues at coordinate 101,428 of BRDA01005887.1, read as the reverse complement.
AGGTGAGATCTACACACTCATTAACTGCATGGGGATGAGGGTTAATCACAGCAGTGGAACATGCCGAGGCCTCCCTGCTCATCTCTAATGGGCCAGCTCAGCAGTGGAAAGTGCTTGTGTGAGCCATAATTCACATCATTACCATGGCTGCGAGGGTGGATGGGCCTATGCTAAAGGGAATCCCTAAAGACCCTGACGAAACCTGCTTCTGTGATTCCATATAAAGCTTCCGTCCACTGGAGGGCATCGTGATTCAGGCCAGCTTGCCTAATGGCAAGACCAAAATAAAGATGCTACAAGTCAAGCCGGATTCATGGAGATTATGTAACATAACATATGCAGTCACAGTTGCAGGTCAGGTCTCTTAAGTGGTGAGGCTAACAGCTTCTCATTACAGCTACGATTAAAGCATTTCAAAAAGAAATGTTCATAAAGCATGCTGAATGCTAAACAGTTCAGAAGAACGTAGAAATGTAATGATAAACCAACAAAATAGATGGTATTTTAGCCTTTTGTTTTCCCCTGGAGATAAACCCAAATGAGGTGTTAGGAGTCACACTACATTGTGGTAAGAACATGAGAAACATCTAATAAGTAATAGTTTTTTTATTTTTACCTGATTTTCTCCCCCAATGTGTTTGGTAGCCAATCAACCTGCCCATTCGTTGAATCTCCCTATCACTTGTAATGTCCCTGACTCCAGGAGGGTGCAGACTAACACAGGCCTCCTCTGATGCATGTGAAGTCAAGCTCCGCCTCTTTTCCAACTGCTGCTGATACAGTACATCACCGCCGGGCACCAACGTGCTAGGAGGAAAGCGAAGGATCCCCAGCTCTGATGGATCACCTGGCAGATGCCAGAGCCAGCCGACATTACTTAGTAGTGCTTGGGAGAGAGTGCCATCTTACCCGCCCAGACAGAGCACGGTCAGTATCGTCCAATTTACTCAACACTGCACAGCAAATGTGATCATTGTGCCATCATTTCTTCTACTTTACTTCGAGGCTAACATGTGCATTGTTTTTTAACTTCACTCCTCTACTCTCAAGTCTAGTCCACTCTGCATGTGGCCTAAATGTATGTCCAAGGGAAAACACAGACTGTAATAAAAGAGAACGGGTAAATCTAGAAAGATCATATGAACAACATGATTAATGCTGTATTTGCATGCTATTTATGACAGAGGACAGGAGGGTAGATTTGAAAGCATGAAACAAAATCAGGAAGAGCAAACCACAAAATATTTGGCTGAAGAAAGCAGCAGAAACCTCAGGGGTGCAGGGAGGGAAGATGCTCAAACATAAACACAAGAATAGAAAAGACAGAGCAGGAGAGAATAGAACAGCTAGAGATAGGGCAGATAGTACAGTGAGAGAAGAAATACAGACAAAAAACATGAGACGAGATGAGACGAGAGAAGATGAGACGAGAGCATGTGTAGAGCATTTCGCCCAAAAGTTCTGCAGCACTCATTCACTTTTTTATGACATTTTTGTAGAGCTATGGGAAATTCACCTGTTTTAAACCACAGTTCAGCATCCACTTCTCATATCAAAGCAAAGAAGGATGCAGGTATAATTCAGCAGGCAGGACTTTACTTAGTGTTTGGTAAACAAGCCAGGCTTTTAAAAAGGATGACGTCTAATAGCGTAATCAAACAGTGGCTGAGGACGCTTTGATGAGCGGACTTGCGTGAGCGAGGATGACGAGCAGGTGACACAACTTGGGTCTAAACTGGCCAGGTGGAAGGTAATTGCGCTCTTAGCAGTGTTAACACTACTCTAGTGTACACAAACAAATTCACTTGAAGCTATTCACTCATAATGTTTACTGTGAGGTAAACAGAGAGCAGCCAAGGCTTACGCAAATCAGCCCTGCATCATGATAACATCGGAGAAGATCACAGGCAGTCAACACGTGTTAAATCTGGCTTAGTTCCTCAAAACAGAGTAACTTTGATGAGCAGTCGTTTTGAAAAACGAGCATAAATCAATTTTACACAATTGAAAAATGGCATTTTTTAATCTATCTCTGTTTTATACATGTCTGTTCAAATGTATACAGAACTGTATATAACAAAAACTTTCATAATTTGATTTAAGAATACTTAAAGCGGAAGTCTACCAATTTATCCAAAATTTCTATATAAGTTCATCATTCAGATGTAAACAAAGTTTGGAATGGTGCATTTTTAGAGAAACTAAGAAATGTATCAACTCACATTTCTTTACAGTAGTGATGATAGGAAGCAGGGGTCACAATGCCTACAATGCAAATACAGCTGTTTTATTTACTATCCAAGATGACAAGTAAATCTGCATGTACCTTCTTTACTTTCTTTACCATGTACCATCTTATGTAATGTTAATGATGGTAAAATAGTGTTAAATCTTTTATTTGCCTTGAATGCTCTGCAATGAATGGATTTTATGAAACTAAGAAAATTTCACAGTTTTGATATAAATCTAATTATAAAACTATTGTAAAACTATGTCTTGGACATAGAGGAGCTATTCATAACAATTTCACGCAATAGCTATTTATGATGTTGGTTTTACAGACATCACCACCAATGAAAACAATCCAGATTACAGTCATACATCAAAAAATCAAAGTATTGTTGAAAAATTCATTTTTTTTCCGCAATTGAATTAAAAAAGTTAAACTGTCAAACTGTATTAATTACACATAAAGTGGCATATTTCAAGCCATTTTTTGTCTTGTTGTTGATCAGTATGGTTTGTAGCTCATGAGTTGACATGCCAATCAAGTAATATCATGGTCAGTAGTAGTTTTGGCACTGTGGGCAGGTGCTACTTCCTGCTGGAAAATTAAATTGGCATCTTCATAAAGCTTGTCAGCAGACAGAAGCATGAAATGCTCTAAAATCTCCTGGTAGACAGCTGCACTGACTTTGGACTTTATATAATCCATATCAGTGGATGACTTGGGTCCCCAAACCATCACAAACTACAGAAACTTCACATTTAACCTCAAGAAGCTTGGATTGTGTGCCTCTCCACTCTTCCTCCAACTAAATTTACTTCTGAAAAGAGGTCTTGAGCAACATTCCAGTTCTTTCTCCTTAGTCCAGGTAAGAGTCTTCTATCTGTAGCTCATGAGTGTACTCATATTAGGAATGTGGTAGCTGTAGCATGTGAGATACACAGAGTTTATACTGTTTGAATAGTCATTTAATAAAAACTTGACAATATTCTTATTCTTCTTATTAAAATATTCTAATACTTTGACATACTGGATTTCTGATTTTAGCTATAAGCCATAAAGATCAACAGTAAAACTAAAATAAGGTTGACATTTACATATAATGAATATAAAATATATGACAATTTACATTTTTGAATTAAATCATGAACCAGGGCCCCGAGTGGCTCAGCAGGTTAAGATGCTGACATTATGATCGCGAGTTCAAATCCCTGGTCATGCTGTTGGTCATCAACTGCTGGGGCCCAAGAGAGCAAAAACTGGCAGTGCTCTCTCTAGGTAGGTAGATGTCACTTTCTCTCCCTATCATTTTCACATTGCAATGTCCGCTGACTCAGGCATCTACTGATTGGTCCATTCTGAGATGGGATCCTGAGTTTTCCTCTGAGTGTGTTGGCTCCCCAGTGACGGCGTATCAGCGGTAGTTCAAAAAGAGGTGGTGGCTGCATCACAAGCAATGGAGGAGGCTTGTGCTGGACTTCACCCTCCTAGAATCAGGGACATTGCAAAAGTGATGGGGAAAGTCCTAATGGATGGGATGGGCTAACTGGCTACTACTACATTGGGAAGAGGATAAAATTGGCAAAAAAATGTAAATTTTTTGAAAAAAATCATGAACCAAAAGAAACTTTTTTTATAACAATATTTACATTTTATGATGCATGACTGCAATTTTTCTAGAATTTTCAACTTCACATCAAACTACTTTGTCCACATCTTTATCATTTAAATCTGCTAAAATTTTGCAAAATGGACTTGAATTCTTTCATCACTACATTAGTCTTGTAGCTGCAGAGCCAACATTGAATGCCAATAATGGCTAATCAGCTACATTGGGGATACAGGAGAAAATTGTGTACACTTGATCTTTCACTTAAACTGTCCTTTTAACTTTGCTGCTTTTGTTCACAAGAGTTTTTTAAGTGGATTCAGCCTGCTGATTGTAAAACAGTTTCTGACGCTGCACTTTGTGATCTCAGGGAGAAAATCTTCTCTGTGTTCATTGAGAGTGAGGAAAAAGACAAAGGGGCTGCTTGAATGAGGGCTGCAGATACAGATGCTCATGCTGACACCAGGAAAGAGAGGTTGTGCTGCACGTATTGAGGGCTGATGGACAGATTGATTTCTTAATCAATGTGTTCATTTGCTTTAGTGTCCATCACAGAAAGGCAATGGAGGCACGACAAAGACAGCAGTGGGGTCTACCCAGCTTTTATTAAAGAAGAATGGTCCATACCCATAAATTCAATTCCAAGAGACTCTGCCATGAAAGAAAGATGACAGTTGGAGGGGAAAAAACACAAGAGAGATAAAAAGTACAAAGTTTAAGAAAAGATCCCAACATTTAGAGACACAAACGAGCTTTATGTGAGTGGCGTGAGAAGTTTGGAGACATTAGTTGGGTGAGTCAGGCAGTGAGAGAAGCACAATGTTGCAGCTGAAAGTTATGTCAACAGCGAGCTGTTAGAGCATGCAGGGGCAGGCAAGCACACCACACACTGCCCTATAGGCTAGAACACATTTCTGGATTAACAGGTAGGAAAAGAGACCATGGGGCCATAAAGGGGGATCACAATCATCATCATATACACTGTCAGTCAAGTGTATGGGCTTTGGACTTGTCAGTTAGGGAGGGTTAAAGATTTTAAATGCATCCTGGTTAGTTTTATAAGGTATTGTATTTGACATTATATCACATATATGACCATATTGTTGCATGACTACTATGCAGTTAAGGTTAATACGCATGAACACTGATATATTCCATTAAAGTTAATGTGTTTGACTTTTATATGCGGTTAAGGTTAATATGTATGAACAGTGTTATATGCAGTTAAAGTTAATATAAATGCCAATTGTTTCAATATTAAGGGTTAATGTCACAGTACAGAGCTGTTAAACTGTATACAAATGCAAGCGAAATCCAGGAATACAAGCACAGTACAATAAATTGATGAAATTTTCAACTCATTTATTATTTTTCTTAAAAAATCTTACCTGTGATGCACAATAACAGATGCAGAATATAAATACAGACATTAACAATCTGACATTTTTGGGATGATTGTAAATCGATGTATATGATACACCCTTTGATACTGGTTAGTGAGAACATGCTGTCAGACGCAATTAATGATAAATCAAATTCACTTTCCAAACGTTGGTTAAGTATCATTGCACTTAGCTTGTTTGGGGTTTGGGGTTATTATTTAGTTTACATTAGCAGAGCTGGATTTTACATCGCAGTGGTTCTGGACAGTGTTTACAGGCACAACTACACTAGTAGAGGCAGGAGTAAGCTTTATTAATTACAAATTTCTTCTCTCTCAAGATAAATTGTAGGAATGTATATAGTCACTTTATCCAAGTTCTCATCTTAACATGTCCATTTTTTTGTGAAGACTGTTAATACGATGGTTCTGCAATGCTGTTTCATGCTGACTCTCTGAATACATCTCTGCTCTATGTTCCTAACACATAATCTGTGTTTATAAAACCTGTCTTAGCAAGTGAAGCTTGTGTGTGTGTGTGTGTGTGTGTGTGTGTGTGTGTGTGTGTGTGTTTGTGTATCAGGCTGAGCCATCCCTATGAGCCATGATTTGTATAAGGGACTGGTGCTTACATCCACGTAACCCAGGCTGAATTCCCAAACATGTGAAAAAGCATTTGTGACTTTGCATGTTTAACATTGTAGTAACTTCAGGCTCCTGCGGATGGTGTTCCGCAAGGATGATATGACTATAAATACCTGTAGGGTGTGTGTTGGGACTCCCAGATTGAGAAGAGGTGTTACAGTGCAGTGAAAGTCTCATTCAGTGTGTTGAATATGGGTCACAAAGCAGATGTTAATGATTGGCAAAAAGGAGTGATTGCATTTGGGTCCCAAAGGCCATAATGTGAAGGAAGCAGCTGAATTTGCAGGTATATTGAAGTGTACAGTCATAACGGTCTACCAGCAGTGGCAAAAATCCCAGTCTACAGGAAATGATCTTGGGAATTGTGGGCAAAAGATGAAACTGATGGACAGGGAAGGAAAATCTCTTTCCTTCCAGACAATAATTGCTTCTAGGAGTCAATACAAGTCCTTCATATCCAATTTCCTCAGGGAACTGCATACAATGAAGAGTGGCATGCAAGGAGCCATTGGCCTTGTGTGCTGTTGGTTGCAGTTTTGAGGAGATTTTCCTGTAGACTGGAACTTTTCCAACTGCTGGTATGACTGTATGCTTTGATTCACCTGCAAATTCAGCTACTTCCTTCACACTCTGGCCTTTGGCACTCAAATGCAGTCATTGCTTTTTGCCAGTCATTAACATCTGCTTTGTGACCCATTTGTGGCCTCAGTCTGTGAATCCCATCACAAAACCAAAAGGTAATTATAGCCCGGTCATCCTTGTGCAATGCCATTTGCAGGAGCATGAAGTTACTACCACCTTAAACACACAAGGTGATACATTGTCCAGGAGCTTATGTATCTTTACATTTTATCACATAACAGATCTCTTCAGTCTCAACTCACAAATGGGTTCCTGTTGCAGATGTTTATAAAAGTCAGTATTATTTCATTCAATTTACTGAGAAATTGCAGCGTAAAAAAATATATATATTTTGTGTATTTTTGCTTCTGTTTTAGCTTTACTTTAGCTGTTTTTAACATAATATCATAGCCCACATCATTTATAACTGTGGAACGGCTGAAGCTTTTGGAGATTTGCCCACAACATCCCACAGCATATAAATCATTAAGATATAAAATTTTTAAATTTAAGGCAATTTACTGCACTTTCTAAAGGGTTTCAACTTTAAACAGAGATGAACACTTAGAGAGTTGCACTGCTCACTGCCACAAAACAATACATTTAGTATTAAACAAAACACATTAAAATGTGTTCTTATAACATCACAATACATTTAGGCTTGTTCAGTAGCCTATGAGTGACACAGTGGTCAGTGCTTCACCCTGAGATCAAAAGACTGGGTGTTAACCTGGAGCCCAAGAGGAGGAAATGACATCATTGTGTGATGAAAAAAGTCTTAGCAGGTGTGGCTAAAATTATGCTGTGTTTTATTTTAGAACCTTTGATTAAATTGGTTGGGTTGGCTGAACCTCAAGTTGAACTCAAAACATTCAGCTGCCTTAAATTGTAGCTTTATTTTTTTACATTATAAGCCGGACAGATATATGTTAAGAAATGGTAGTCATGCACGCTTGCTGTAAAATAGAAATATATTTTAAAATACTCCTAAAATGTGATTTTTGTCATGCTAGTCCAACCTCACAATAGCATTTGTGAACATTCATAAACTGATCAGCTGTGTGTGCTCCCATTATATCAATACATACACCATGTGGTGCTGCAGATGTAATATTAGATATCATGATGTCACTGTTTTGCTGTGAAGGGCTTTGGGCTAGTGGAGCGATTTGAACATGACCCATGTGGAACAGCGAAACGATGTAATATCCAATATAATAATCCAATCCCGCTGGGTGGCTGGAGAAAGAGTCGATGGGATGGAGCACTGGGGCCGAACTATTTCTCTGGACAACTTCATGTGCTGAACATGAGCTGCAGTAAATCCCTGCAGTTGTCATGACAACATGCTTTTCCATGGGCCTGGCTGGCTGAGGCAGCCCAGATGTCTGAGAGTGATCCGAGGACCGAAGGTACTCTCCTCCTCAGCCTCGCTACACATGGTTTTTGTACATCTGAGACCATTGTCTCCCTGTGGGACCTCTGAAACTGCAGGCCATTTATGACTCCAGACAGCGATGCCAGGACTGTCGTATTCCTTGGACTCTTAATGTCATTATCTGCCTCTAATTGGCAGGCATGCATACAGGACCTTGTCAGTGGTGGCAAGAAGTGGCAGAGGATGCAGAATTTGATGTGCGTTGGCCCTTGTGTTCTACTTGCAGAACCATATGCACAACCGCTGAAGACCAAGACATGCAGATGGGCCTTCCACATGGAAGTGACATCATGTCTGATTGGCTGTGTGTCCTCTGTTTCATTAGTCAGATCTCACACAGAGATAGAGGACGCTATTATTTTCCATCTTCTTCCCTAGTGCTGCCACAGGCCTTCTCTTCATGCTGCTCCAACTGGCATAAATGTGTTCAAGAGAGCCAATGCTATATTTAAACTCATAATAATTCTGTTTCTCAGACAGCATTTTTGGCTACAAGCCTTAGTTATGTTAATTATTAATGCTGATGATTACTTTTGTATTTTGCCAAATATAATTATGTGACAACAAATGTGATTAGACTATTAGGCAACACAAAGTTATACAATTAATATTTTTATTATTCATTTAAATTCAGTACTGAGTTATTTCAAAGACAATAAATGACTAAATGTTCAGCAAAAATAAGTCAGTAAACACAATGAATTTCAAACCAGAATAAAACACTGTCCATAAAATTCTGACTTTCTGTAAAAAGCGATAAATTTGAACTTTATTTTATTTGATACTGAGCTTTTGTTTTTGACAGTGATGACTAGGACTTCCTCCAAGGCGAAACGGCCAAATTCTATAACAGCTCATTTCTAGCTAATTTCTCTTCCTGTGTGAGATCTTCCTCTCTAGACCTCCCAAACTGAGTGGAAGTACCATGCTTAGAAAGAGCATGCTGTTGACAGAGCAAGCACTAACAAACCACGCACCTCTGACGTGCAAGGACTTGATAGGCGACCTGAACAAAGGTAACAACTCCGCAGTGATAAATCCCATGTCATGACATAACATGACACGTTAATAGGCCCCATGTCAAATTATACTTTTTGCTGTGTGCCATTTTGAGCGCCTTCTTAACAACATCTCATAAATTATGCCTCCTTTATTCTTTTATTTGGAGAGGAAATCTGTTCTGAAGTGTGTTCAGCTCATAAGCTCCTGGTCTGTGTGGGGATTTGTTTACATCCAGTCTTGGTTGTGATTTATCTGCTGTCCATTTTGCAAATAAACATGCATTAACACAAGGGTCATGTTGAAATGTAAACAGTGCCAGCATAGCAACGCTGACGGGAGCACAAAGGCAAAGGGCAGCCACAGGTAGGAACCAACAGCCCAGGGCCACGAACTGTCAGGCTCGAGTCATTCCTTGCCTCCCCCTTAATCTCGATGTAATTCCACAGTTGAAGGACATGGGTTGTAGGGATGCTGGCATGTAGCAGGGTTAAAGCATGTTTCCCCAGGGTAGAGGAGTTTTGCAGCCTCTTCTGTTGCTTGGTGGTTCCAGACTTGCATTCCGCACTCTTATATCTGAAGAATAACTCAACCAGTTTGCACTGTTTCAGTGTAGTTACTGGATAAAATGCCGTAGGGTTTCAAAAAAGTCAGGATATGTCAATGGCACATTAGAATTAAGGGGAGGTGCTAGGAACCACACAGCTGAGACCCTGTTCTGAAACAAGCATATCTGAGCAAATATAAGATGCCTCAATGGTGGTTTATTGTATGTAAATGAATTCGACTGAGCCAGTGAAATGGCTTGAGAGGACAGTACTTGGCTAAAATTCTCAGAGTTTGTGCTTTCGAATCCATCAAAAATGTCTGGCCTCCAGAGACAAAATTCCACTTTTTTGACTAATGATGGCAGCATCTCATTTAAGTTATTGCTCAACTGTGATGCTTCACGAGCCTGAAAAAGAGCTGTCATGGTCATTTCAAATGCGGTTTACTACAACTAAAGAAATCTTTTGCTTATGGATCATGCCTAATTGGCCCCAATTAGACAAACGTCAATGAGATGCTTGTGTATGTGTGGGATGACACTAACAACATTGGCATGTTTGCTCAAGCTAGACCATTTTTGTCCAATATTCATGTCTGAACTCGTAATAGTGGGCGTAATACTGAACGTGATCATATTTGGGTGCAGACGGCTTCAACCAGGCACATTTCACAGGTATTTTTCTCCAAATATCTGTTTTAACTGCTTTTTTAGCATATTTCATTGCATACTTGACTGCATTTACTGTTAATGTCATAAATCATTCTTAAGAGTTAATGCAAACATTAAATAAGTGTTAACTGTCATTATTAGCTGTCCAGTACTTTATGAATTAGATCATTTTAGTCTGAGTTTATAGCATTATTTTTGCAGTTAGTAAGTACTTGTTATTTGTTTGAATGTATATTTCAAGACGATGCAATAGTAGTTTCATTTTTGCGTCTAGCATTGCATTTAGTACACCAAATGGATGCATCAAGTAATGGTTTGACATTAAAGTATGAGATTCACCTTTACTGAAATACATGCAGTCATACTAGGAATCATGCACATCATTTGCTATTGGATTGGTTCTACATTGTAAGTGGCAAAATCTATCAGTAAAAAATAAGGAACAAAGGGTGAATCTGTAAATGAATGGGGCGACAAACTGACGTGAGTTTGTTAGAGCAAGTAGCAGAGCATCCATCATCAACAAGGAGCTCATTCCAGCATGCAACACAGACAGAAGAAGAAATGGACATACGGTAGAAACTGGCCATAACGTAGGTTTGACAGCGATCGCCAGTAAAGTCATTTGGACACCTGATGAAAGGAAACAGAACCAAAGAAAAGGAGAAGAAGAAGAAGAAGAAGAAGAAGAAGAAGAAGAAGAAGAAGAAGAAGAAGAAGAAGAAACAGGAGCATCATGAAGAGAATAGGAATGCAAAAGAAAGAGGGGCAAGAGAGAGGGAGAGAGGGGGGAAAAAGAAAGAAAAAAGCAGAGAAAACATGAAATTAGAACCAGAGTAGCACTGGAGACAGCAGAGGCAGAAGTGCCCACTGTTGGCAACACTGCATGTGTTCTGGACAATGCAGGCCCAGAGGAGCAGGGCGATAGCAGTGGTGCCAGTGGGACACTACTCCTCTGTGTGAAGCTGCACTTGAAGTCAACATACTTTTACTAGGTTCGGGCATGCTCAGCCGCAGGGGCTCTGGCTGCAAGCACCGCGGCCCAAAGTATCCAGGCGGACATCTGGGGGGAAGGAGAGGGTGACAAGATGACAATATACACACATTATACAATTTGAGACATATCTGCTCTCACCCTCTGATAGTCCTGCACACTGAAGTGGATTCCAGTACAGAATCCATTTGTTGCATATAATTCCTGCAATGCACAAGTATAACAATTTGAAAGCACCATTTTTGAGTGAATTCAGCGGATATGAAGCTCAGGCATGTCAGATACGTGACTCTGACACAGTTTTCATTCATGGCTTTGATGGCCAATTATGCTTATTCATGTTATTCCAGTAAACAAATTAACATTCATCAGCGCATAATGAGCATTACGGGGCTAATGTTTTCACAGCGTTAATTCCGCTAACTCAGTCAGCACAACTGTAGTCAGCAGCCACTGATGAATGGTACCTAACCCCGTCCAATTTACAGGACAAACAGAAAGCAAGAGCATGTTATCTCTCATCACTCTGAGATCTGCATCGCCTCGTCATGCTCGTTTTGGAGGCAGCAGTTTCACTTACCATCCAGAAACCCTTCCAGGGTAACAAGTGGGCCCCACTGCTCAGGGCACATTCAGGACCATTTTAAATTAGACAAAAGGGAATAACATGTAACCCATGTTCAAAAGCTTCAACAAGTTTACAGGGTGATAAAGACAACAGAAGATAAGATGTTCACTACTCTCGTCACAGCTGTTCTAAAATAGTGATTCCCAAACTTGTACCTGGAGTGAATAGTTTTGCTGTTTTTCTTGTTGTATTCAACCTGAGAAATCTTAAAAACCTTAAAAATAACCTACTAGTGCATTTCCAATAATACAAATATAGTGAAATAATTCATTTATGTTCATAACTGATTTCAAAAGAGTCAACGGTCATATATTTTATATTCGTTACATGTAATGTGACATATTAAGCTGTTTTTGTTTTAATTTTTAACATTTTGTTTTAGGCAAACTTGAAATTAAATATTATAGAAATTTGAGATTCTTTATTTCTGATTGTAATGAGCTATAAGACTGATCAACATGAAAAGTCTTGCATTATGTCCCTTTAAACTGTATATATGCACTAGTGGAAGGAAAACACTAAAATCTAGTGTTCATGGCTGCTCCAGGACAATGGTTGGGAGCCACTAGCATAATGCAGGTGTGAAAACTTTTAGTTATCTGCAAAGACAATGAAAACAGTGTTTATAGGTAACCCCTTGAAGTTCTTCACACATAAGAATTCATTGTTTCAAAGCACTACAATATGCAGTATATTCCAAGATGAGCACTAGAAAGCACTTCTCAAGAGCCATGTCACAGCCTGACACAAAAAGTACTTGCACTGTCCATATCTAGGCTAGCCAGTGCCTAAGAACCAAGAAGAGAGCTCTTGGACCTGAAATCATCCAATTCTGCCACTCACACAGTCTGAGAGAAGGAGGTAAGTAGTGTGGAAGTACAAGCCGGGAGCCCCCCCTCCACCATGCAGACATGTTTTAAGTAACAGGTACATGGTTAAGAGGGCCAGAGGTCATGAGGTCATGGAGACAATGAAATCAAGTTGGAGCACACCAGATGGGGCAACCAACCTGTGTGCACACGTGCATTTCTCCATCAGCCTTGCATCTCTGGGATGCAGGACCGCCCTCCTCCCAAGGGTCAGATGCATTCTTTACATGATTGGTTGTCTGGTTGCAGCAAGTCCATACGGTGTCTGTGTAAACATTCTGTTGGCTGAAGGTCTAGAGGGTCTCCCTGTCTCTCATTTGTTGCCCCCCTGAGTCGAGTGTGCATTTTAGAGGAACACAGTGAAGGCTGGAGTGTGTTTACAGAGAGTGTCTTAGAAGGCTGAAGCTATGCCAAGAGTTGATATACTACTGATCTTTATGAGGACACCTGTCCACTTCATCAACAGTCTGGATAGTCCTGACTGCTTGTAGCCCACTGCATGCTTCATTCCTGCTTACGTCTCTTTTTTTACTGTTACATAACACAAAACCACAACTGCAGATTTGATAACACTGGTAATATGACTTTAGTTTAATGTTATTTATGAAAATCTGCATTTGTATTATAAGAGAAAACTAAGATCAAGATTGAACATCTATGAAATCTCCTCCTACAACTTTCCATTTATTTCTCATATTCATGTTGACAGGCAGGATATCCAATATGGACCAGATCTTCCCAGCCTGAGATATTCTTGCTATATTTTTCAGAATCTGCAATTGCTTTGTTGGGTTTTTAGTTAGTATATATTATTACTATTATTTTTAGACACTTGTTGTGCATTTAAGTGCTTCCATATGCCATATGGTCATTCTTCTGAAGTACAGTATATGCTTCATCCAGTATACTCTTATAATAAGAGGAGAACACAGTCCAGCACCCTCTCTAGGTCACCTTAATGCTGTGGAAAGTGAACACTGTAAAAAGGACAGAAGACCAAAATCCTGACCCAGAAATGAAGAATCATCTGTCCTGACCCAGAGAGGGAGAGAGCACTGCAACGTCTGTGTCCTGTCTCTCACTTTGATTCAATCACATTCTTTAATCATTCCACCAGCACTCTCTCCATGCACTAACAAGACCCACAGACAGCCTCTTGCAATCAGAACTGAAAATTACACAGCTGGGTTTAAAGTGGCAAGAGACTCTGGAGAATTGAGTTTTTGACATTTTGAATCATCACCAATGAGTAAGCAATGTTCAATATTCAAAACTCAGATATAAATCCATCCGCTGTAGACAACCTACACAAGGTTTTGGGTAGTAATAGTGCTGGGAAGGTTTACTTGTATTTTAGTATCTGTTTAGTTAAGTAATTTGCATTTTAACTGAAATTGAAAATAATGTTTTCTTAGTGAGATATTAAAATGAAAAATTAAAATTGGCTGCCAGTCCTTACATATCCCTTTAACATTCAGCTCAACCATTTGGTAGAGCACATTTGAGTCACTGTATCTTATCAGAGAACTTAACACAATGTGATTGTGCCATCTCTACCAATTGGTAGAGGTAGGTTAAACTAAAAAACAACCACTAGAGGTCAGTAGAAATGCAACATTTTCTTGTCTGAATGCAAACCAGCAATACTTCATAGCCATACCACAAGTAATAAACTGGATCAAATGCTGAAAACCATTACTGCCATTGCATGAGATGTGGTGTTTAAAAAGTGAACACAATTACCATGTTATTGCTCAGATGTTGTATTTGTAGTTTATGTCCTGATTTAAAAAAAACATTGTTTTTATTATTGCCACCACCCCAAATAAATAAATTAATAAATCAAAAATAATTCAACTGCTTCTTTCTTGGTGAGGATGCTAAAGGGATATGTGGAAATATTATATTTAACATATAATGCTTGACATTATGACATAATGAAATGCATTATGATCTGTACATTGATGTACTTTTGCAGTCTCAGGAAATGTGTACCATTTACATGCTGTGTAATCCATCTCCATATTCTGGATCCTGCATTTCTTCCATCACTGACTTCTGTCTACTCCTTGTCTTCACACAATAGGATGACACTGTCCATGTGTTGTACCTTGTAATATACATCTCCAACTTTACAGCAGGCAAATAATGACTGCTGGAGTGATCCGTTACTCACCATGTCCTCTGTGGATGTGTGTGTGGAACTTTATATTTCAAAGTGAAAGAAGCCAGGGCATAAATATGAGGCCGGCTGTCTGCTGGACTTGTTCGGCCAGTGAGTAATACCCACAGATGCCTGGCCTATATTGAATGAGATGGCTTTGGGGCAACAATTCCCTGCAGGCCTTGACTGCATTATCTGACTTTTCTGGACCCGTGCCTTGCCCGTGAGTGAATTAGCTGCACCAATTGAGTTATTGCTCCCTCCAATTTGTACCTAGATTATTGAATGGCTGTTGCAGCCATGTCCTCACTGCTTGCTTGCCGAGCAGTATTCCAGGGGCAAGCACAGCACATGCACACAGATTGCAGCTGGGCTGAAAATACCAGCAGGTGCACTCATAATATGGCACAGCCTGTGGTCTACAGCTACTTAAAAAAAACAGCTCAGTCTTCTAAGAGCTCTCCTGTCACAACATATAAACAATCAGCTGCGGGAATGTGCATGCGGACGCATATATGACACATAATGTATATCAACCAAATGGACATACATTTACACATGTGCTTCTGGATTTGGCCCAGATCCTAGGTCAGACCCCATTCATCTGCCCGGCCAGCTTAAGATTCTTGATCTGCATAGTCAAGCATAGATTGTTTTCATAATAAGAGTCGAAATGTTTTTCAGGCCCATGACAAGATGTCCTTGGTGACCCTAAAAGCATCTGTGTGAAAGCCATTTCCTTTTTTTCCCCAAGAAAGTGAAATGTAAACAACAGCCCTATTTACCTTGTGGGAGGCCTCAGCCTCTCGTAAATATTTGCACCAGCTCTAAACCAGCGTGACATGGCATTTTGGAGTGACCCGATGCACGCTTCCCTCCAGCACGCTAAATGTGGACTGTCAGCGTGGGGCTAGATGCCCATCTTTGCTTTACCAAGCATATCATGCAGAGAGAGAGACAAATCACACTCATCAACATCTGCATCAATGAGTCAACCTGCTGGGTCCCAAACAAGGTGGAGATTAAGGGGATACAGAGGGCTAGAGCTAAGACTTACAATGTAGAGAGAGAAAAAAGAAAGGAAGAAAAAGAGAGAGAGAGAAACAGACTGACAGAAAGAAGGGGGGATAAATAGGATTAGATGATTTGATGAATACCATTTGGCATGTGCTGAAAAGGTTGTATACTCCAAACAAAGCAATGGATTAACAAGAAAGTCTATAAAGAATTCTGTAAACGTGGAATATGATGTAAAAATAACAAGTGAGCACATGTGATAAATGGGCCAATTAGCATGCAATTAAAATGGTAGATGACTAAGTGTAAACTGAAATAGGAAGATGAGAGAGGAAGACATAAACAAAGAGAGAGAGAGAAAGATAGGAAGATGGTTAAAGATTGAATTGGGTCTTCAGTTAGCTTTGAGTCAGTCATCACAATACAAATACAACTGTGGGAGAGAAGAACAGGGAGAAAAGGAGATGAGCTTACTTGCAGGAGAGCTGATTTATACCATGTATGAAGTAGCACTCGCCGTCGTTCACACAGTACCCCTTCTCTGTGTCATTGCATCTTCTGGCATGGCCGGAGCCTGGAGGTAACGTTGTGGTTACTAAGGAAAGACAATACATTAGCAGTTAGCATTATATTTGTCCAGCCCCTTGTAGCAGAGGTAGATGGTCAGAGGTTCATAGTCCACAATATTAAAGAAAATTAAACAAATTCATACTGTTTTTTTTTTTTATATATTTGCTCACTCTCACTGAGTCTAGTTTACTAATTGAAGTTATTTAGTTAGCCAGAAGGACAAAGTGAAGAAAAATAAATATTTTTAAATCTAGATCTAAGATTAATTGGATAGCTACCTAGCGAGACTAGGAGGTGTGATGGTAGATGAAGAAGGAAAATTTGTGTATTGAGTGTTATTCACATGAATCAATGATTTTTTAACTATTTTCACATTTCTGCTGTATTTATATTGGGTGGCATCTGGGGCCTAGTGGACCTGGTCATCCCCTGCCAAAACATGACAGAATTCAGTGCTGACACTACGCCCATGCACTGTGTGTAGGGCCCCAAATGTCCCCTGGGGACACAAAAAAGTCTTCTCCACCACGTCCACATTAGGGCCATGTCCACACACAGGGCACTCAAGCAGGGTACCCAAGCACAAATGCTTTCTGATGGCACCAAGTGGCACAGCAGGCTAAGACGTTGACACTATGACCAGAGGATTCCACGTTTGAAAGTGAGTGCAAGAGCAAAAATTAGCCATGCTCTCTCTGGACGGGTAGATGGCACTCTCTGTCCCTATCATTTCCACATTGCAATGTTCGCTGGCTCAGGCATCTACTGATTGGTCCATTCAGAGCTGGGATCCTGCGCTTTCCTCCGAGCGCGTTGGCTCCCCAGTGATGGAGTATCAGCGGTAGTGTGAAAAGAGGTGGTGGCCGCATCACATGCAGCGGACTAGGCTTGTGCTTGTCTTCACCTTCCTAGAGTCAGGGACAGTGCAAAAGTGATGGGGAGAGTCCTAACAGAGGGGATGGGCTAATTGTCTACTACTACATTGGGAAAGAGATCAAAATTGGCAAAAACTTTTTTTTTTAGATCTGAATTAACTACAAGGATAATATTTAGTATTATAATCAGTGAAGCAAATATGCTAATTATTATTGTAATGTTATACTTATTTACTGTAATTTACACAAATTGGCTTTCTGGTGCTCAACTTTCGCCGCTGCCAAAAATCTCCCCTTGTTCAACCATGATGTTGAACTCTCTGTACTTTGTGGGGTTGCAGGAGGCAGCGATAGTGCTTTGTTTCCCCTGTGTGAGGACTGAAGTGCCCTTGAGCAAAGCACCTAACCACCAACTGCTCACCAGGTGCTGTGAATAGTGTGTTCACTACCCCTATTGTGTTGATTAGTGTGAGAATATACATGTTTTACTGCATGGATGGATTAAATGCAGTGGTAAATTCCTCTGTGTGCAAGCACATTGGCCAACAATGCTACACTTTCACTTTTGCTTTATTGACAAAGCTATGACAGTGATAATTTACTGATCTGAATTAACTACAAGGATAATATTTAGTATTATAATCAGTGAAGCAAATATGCTAATTATTATTGTAATGTTACACTTATTTACTGTAATTTACACAAATTGTTTAAGTACTCAATCAATCAGTGAACAAAGCTTGTCTGCACTGAGTATGCTGCCACAATTTCGCAGGAAAATGATGTACAAGACAGTGTGAGCCATCCACAGAGATAACATTCATTACATCATGCTCACATCGAGTGGCGTTATCCTCATAATGGACCATCTTATCCAACCATTGAGTCAAGACTCCGCACTCTCAACTCTATCTAAACAGCACAATAAAACAGCCATTCACTTCAAAACAATGACCTCTTAGTCATCCCATCACTAATCTTCTCCTCCATCTCAACTGCACTGATGGCGTCTCGAGATGTTTGACGTACAAAGATAAACATTTCTGCAAGGAGCCCCCACACACACACACACTGCTCAGTGGATTCAGACTGTAATGGCCTTAATGTCACAGATCCTTAATCCTGCTGTATTAGGCAGTACTCATCATGCTTTGGGAAAACTGGAAGAGGATGAAAGCTGGAAACAGGGAGGGACAGTAGGGGGGTGTTAGTGGGTGTAGAAAGGGTTCATACAGTGTGATTAGCTGAAAACACTTGATGCTTTTTTGAAGGGAATCTGTTACAAGTGCATTGTTCAAGCTTCTTTTATCTGCACCTTCCATTCAAACAGTGCTCTACTGGGGAGCATGTGTGCATGTTTATTGACTTCCGAATCAAAACAAGAAAAGTGAAAATTGACATTGGACGTCGTTTCCTGCTGGTACATACCTCCACCATTTATTAGTTATTGTGTAAAGTGAGCTCACAAATTCTCTTGGCAGTACAGACCTGTGATTGTGTTTTCCAAGCCCCTGAAATTTGAAAAGAACAAACTGTGCTGGAGCATATTCTGCACTATTCAGCAGGGCCAAGAGCACATGCAGCTGCATGCTGTCCCAAATGTACTGGTTCATGTGAATGTGGTGTGAAATGATACTGTAAAAAGTTGTCATGACCACTACTCACACTGCTACAGAGCGTAATATAGATAGCACAAGGTTTGTATAATACACACATTCATATTAAATTATATTATTCCCTTATTATTCCCATATTATTCCCATATTATTTCCATATTATTGTAGCTACATTTGAAAGTATACTTTTGAATGCTTAAGTGAGTAGAATATCTGAAAACAGGCATTAAATTTAAAAGTGAAACTTTATTTTGCCAACATTTTAAGCGAGATTATTAAAAACACACACAAAGGAATACCTCAACTGTCAAGCATGAGGGTGGATGATTTTGAAGAATGAATTAAATGAAATATCAGCAAATTCTGGAAGCTAACTCAAGTCACACTCTGTAAAATGCTGAAGATGAATAGATGATGGTTTGTACAAATAAATAACAATTCTAAACACACCTCGAAATGCACAATGGACTACCTCAAGAGGTGCAAACTGAAGGTTCTGCCTTCATAGTCCCCCAAACTAAGCATAAACAAAAACCAGTGGATATACAGCAAAAAATCAGTGCACAAGATGACCAAAGATATCATACAACTAGAAGCCTTTTACGAGAAAAAACGTGTGAAAAGTAGATCTGACAGACTTTTAGGGCCCTTTTCTTTTTTGTTATTTTGAAACTGTAAAAGATAGAATTAAAAATCAAATATTGCTTAAAATATTAAAGAAATGTATCATCTTTAACTTTTTTTTTTATTGCTCAGCTATTCACAGTAACATAAATATATACTGTATCCACACACACAAAGCTCTCAGTTGTTTAAAGACTTTAGTATCTTTAAATCAGCAAACAGTAACTGGCACCCATAGTTTACACTACAGAACGGTGATGCACCTCTCTGAACATGAACATACATGCCACACGCAGTTCTACAACATCATTTATCTTTTATGATCCTGAATGGAAACATTCCCATAAACCAAAAAATGGCAATAAAGCACCATTCTTCCATTCCTGCCAATCTACAGTGAAAATTGTAGACTTCACAAAGAATTAAAAAATGCAGCCCTCCCCAACAAGACATTTCTCTGCTTGTGTTTTCCTTTGCATCGAAAGAAGATTGAAGACTCTCTTGTTCCAAATGAATGTGTGAAAATGAGCAACAGCCTGGAATGTGAAGGGAATTGTCTTCAGTGCAGCCTCGGGCAAGGCAGGCCAGACAGCAAAGTCACTCAGAAACTCAGTGAAGAACAAAATGTGCTGCTATTCTCTTTTCTTCTCAGCCTCTGCCTGTGTCACTCTCTCTAAGTGAATAAAGCAGTGATAGGATGCTGTTGCTGGCAGTGAAGACGTGAGCAGTCTCCTGAGGAGAGGAGCTCATGATTGGACCATAGCAACCAGTGCACACCTGGGTCATGTTATGGAGAAAGAGAGAGTGAAGGAGAAAAAAGTGAGAAAGAGAGAGAGATGCAAAGAAAGAGAGAGAGAGAGAGAGAGAGAGAGAGAGAGTAGTTGCGTATATTCTTCATCCATTTGACTTGGCTGCTATGAAAAATAATTGCTCCATT